>JACGDI010005420.1:227927-311511 GCA_014898725.1 Jacaranda copaia | reverse complement strand
ATGTTGTAGACATAGAATTATGCAAAGTGCATAAGCGCCAATAGCGAAGTCCTTTATCCAAATCAGCTGTGCGAATATAATGAGCAAGAACTCCAGGAACTTCTTGATAATATCCAAATTGGCAATTGAAACGATGAGGACTACAAGGTTCAATAATAAAGTAGTCACTTTGCCGCAAAGGAAGATAATTTGAGCGAATAGCAATGAAGTATTTTTGCTCCAATTCTCTAGCTTTGCCATCATCAATATATGGAAGTCCTTTGTCTTTCGTAATCATGGTGCAAGTCCAGGAAACAAAATCCCCTTTGTGAATTCTCCTACGAGCTTCCTTTGGATCATAATATTTTGCACCCCCTTCGCCATAATAAATCACCATTTTTGGGCCACATATTCTTTGCCAAACTTGATAATGTGTTTTGAAGTAGTGCGCCAACCAAGCATAAACAAAGTGGATGGGAAAAGAAGAATGGACACGACTCGGCCTCGGGGGACCTGAAATTTTATTCAAACTATTGTAAATGCTGGCTAAAACTGGAATAGCAAGACTAACTTTCCTATCGGTAGCCATAATGCGTGCTATCTTGAAAGTGTTGGGGCGTATTGAATTGACATCATTGGTAGGAAGAACAAACGAGTAAAGCCAACAAGCCAAAAATTCCATCAAATAGGTTTCTTCTCTCAAGTTCCCAAGAATCCCAAGTTTTGGAAATAATGCCTCATCTGGGGTAGACCATTCTCCATGAACGCCAAAATCACCAAGAGGATTATAAGTTGATTTGGGCCGAACTGTCTTTTTCTCCTTGCGTGATGGTGGTTGATGGTATTTTATGACTTTCCAAGACCAATACTTCACCCATTTCTCCATAATAACTTGAGAAAGTTAACCTCCATAGGCACCCTTTTGAAGTAACTGATAAGCTTGAAATAAGTATTTGCAAAAATTGGGAATAAATTTACTTCCTGTTTCGTCAACTCCAGTAAGCTCCTTGGCCAAGGAATTACTTCGTCATAAAAAATTTCCATCATAGAAAGGCTTGCAAGGTTGTGCGAATCCCACAGCGATATGGATAATTCTCTAAAGAAAGTAAAAAGAGTATTTATAAGTGAACACCATGCCTCACAAAATGCTTTGATAATCTTAGAATTTCGATCATATGTGAATAATGAAGCATACACTGGATCATATACTTTCGCGGCAATCAACTTATGCTTGCATCGGCTAAGGACATCTTCAGTCCACTCACAGTATCCTTTGACATAATGGAATTCGCCATTAAATTGAAGGGTTTCTCCCCATCTAACTTTTCCCTCAATAATGCTACGACCCAATGTTGGCAAAGGAATCGATTCATTTGATTGTTGATGATGAATTAATTCATTTGGAGGACAATGATGAGTTGCCCTTAAAGCCCACACCTTGGAAGTTTTGATCTCTCGGGACCACTCTTCAATATGAAGTGAATTGATCGGTCATGGCCACTTTGTCGCGTATCTACCGATAAGTAGATTATAAGTAGTCAAAAGTATACCTTTCTCCATAGGTTGATTCTCTTCATCAAGGATGATTAAGTGTTGTACTCCAACACCAGTTGAAATATCTTTAAAGTAAACCATGATGCAATCTGCAAGAATATGAGAAAAGTTAATCCAATTGTTGAGAAAGAAAAGAAAAAAAAAAGGACGTGATTGATGTGAAGAATCATCATGTTTAATGCTCGTGTGAATTAATGGAGAATCAAGTTGGTAGCAATGCTAAAATAATTGTATATGTTCAAAGGGACATTCTGTCAAACATAAAAGATGCAAAATTTAAAAGAGAAGAAATGTCAAAAACTAAGAAGATGAGCATACCTGAGCATTCGCACAAATTGATTTCACCAACTATGTCTATCCAAGTTCATTTCGGTGCCCCTAACCATGCCTTTTATAGTGCTTTTGAGGTTGTCGAGTTCGAGTAGGAATCTCAGTTCAAGATAAATTTTAAATATAAAATTGAGTTCTAATTGAATTTGATTTCACTTGAATATAATAGAAGAAGTTGTTCCCTAAAAGGTAACAAAGTCAACTAATGGAGTTTGAAATTGAAATAAGTATGATAGTGTTTGCGGACCCATGCGAATGGCATTTGAAAACGTGAGTGGGAATTGAAGGAGTTTTCTTTTCTTTTGCTAAAGGATGCTTGCAGGCCCATGATTCCATATATAATAACCAAAAGTGAATTGGTTGCTTGGCCACGAAGATAGTCAAGGGAAAATTGACAATTGAAAATGTCAATTATGCATGTGGGTCCATAATTATTTATAAAAAAAGAATATAAATTCAAGGGATGAAGTAAAGCTTACTGCCATGGATTTTTTCTAAGAAGAAGTAATTTTGGGCTTATCATGTGAATTTGATATGGGCTTTGGTTTGGCCCATATATGTTCTCATATACTTTAAGTCTAATCTCTTTTGGGATTGATTTACATCCCTTCGTCAATCCTTGAAGTGGGGGCATTTGTAAATATATTAATTTTTTGACTAATTGAGAAGTGACACGTGTAAAATAATATATTAAATATTAATTAAAAAAATTTTATTTAAATTTTGGGATATATTAAATTTAATTTCAAAAGATAAATAATTAATTTTAATTAATAATTTCATATTTATTTTATATTCAAATCAAGTATTGACACGTGTCAAAGATAAAGTGTCTGCATCCATAGACCAACAAACCAAAGATATTTGATACTGATATTATCTTTTGATATTTGATATTATCAAGTCAAATATATCCCCAAACTATCTCTTGATATCTAATATTATCTTATCAAAGTGATAGCCTTTGAAGTATTCGAGTCAATCTAGAAGTCTTCCTTCAAGCACCTATATAAAAGGGTGATTCTAACTCATTTGACACAACATAAATTCCAGTAGACGAGAGAAACTTGGAAGAAGTCCAACAATTCTCTCAATTCAATTCAAGGAAATCCACGATATTAAGGCGTTTTTTGCGGAACTCATATATTTTTGGCATTTAATTCGAGATTAAGGTGCAAAGCCCTCGAATTGGCATTATTTTATTTAAAGAGATCCACGACGTTCAAGGTGTTCTTTGCGAGACTGATATATTTCTAGCTTTTGATTCGAAATCAAGATGCAAATCCCTCGAATTGGCGTTATTTTTATTCAAGAAAATCCACGACGTTCAAAACGTTCTTTGTGGAACTCATATATTTTTGACGTTTGATTCGAAATCAAGGTGCGAAACTCTTGAGTTGGCATTATTTTTATTCAAGTCAAATTTAAGGGAGCAATGTCCATGCAGCCCATGTTTATCAATTAATTGAGAAACACCTTGTCTAGAATTTTTATTTTCGTATCTTTTCTCTTTTTCTCTTTCTATAATGGCGTATGTATAAGAGTAGATGAAGTGAAACTATTGTGTATCTATTAGAACAATACATGAATTGAGTTTGAACATCGTAAGACAGTTTGATTCATATGTGATATGGGCGTCGGAGCATTGAGAGGATATTTTTCTAATCCAAGAGAATTGAGAAGAACACAATTCTAATTGCTCCAATTATCAAACCCACAATAAATGCTAAGTAGTACAGTACGGAGTGGATAACTATTGAAAATATTTAAATAGCAAGCCTATCTTAAAATAATTGTTCTTCTATTCAAACTTTTTCTAAACATCCAATAGCATAATCGACAAAGTACAATATCTACAAACAATAATTTGCCCATTTCTTGTAAAAAAAATTTCAACCTGTTCTTAGTAAACTTTTGTGTTCATTTATTTATTTGCAAACAAGAACTTGTGATTAGTTCTTTTAAGGATCTCAAGAACGCATTCTTTATCAACTAGCTAATTAATATGGAAACAAGAATTTGCTCGAGAACTTGCCGGATTCTTGTAAGATCTTCCAAGCACACATTCTTAATCAAGTTTTTGAGATATTTTCTCACTAAACTGTTTCACTTGATCTCACATCTAGTCAGCATTTAATAAAAGATATATCGGGCTCAGCTTGAATTGGGGGAAGAATTGATGTTCGCTTGGTAGTTTCATCTCAAGTATGGCTACAACTTTTAATTACATGATGAAACCCAAAAATCAAATTGCTTTATGCTAAGTCTAATTCAACTACACAACAGTGAGGCCATTTCCGGTTGGCCCTCCCTATGTATCGTGTATGTTTGGCTTCTCCCCTCGATGTTTGTGGTGATAGTGATGGTCCAATGCTGATAATCTTATGGCGCAGAGGGTTTGATATGTGCTCCAGATCATCACGCGGATCACATCAGAAAAAATTGGGTACCCAATAAATTAAATTGCAAGAGTACAAACTCTCACTATCACATCAGAAAATTGGAATAGTGGAAAAGGGTTGCATTGTTTCTAGCAATAATGTCGGTTGGTTTGTTTGTTTGTCCCCCCGTCCCCCCTCTCCTCTTTAGAAACAACCAAGTTTGGCAAGTAAATTTTCATCCTATGAAGAAAGGGGATTATTTTATAACTTCTTACAATATATAATTCTGATAATAAGCATACATAAAAGTAATCAGCGTGACAATTATTTTTTTTAAGTTTAAGTATAAAAACCCTCTTCAATGTAATATAATTAATCTAAACTAGGAATTGAAATTACTAGAACAACTGATATAAATTCAAAATTATCATTGTTTCGCACATGCAAAAGAACCTAAAGGTTTCAGTAGACTAACACCCGACATCACTTACATCCAAGAAAAAATAAAAAAATATATACATATATATACATATATATATATATGTGTGTGTGTGTGTGTTCTATCAAGTATGGAAATTTTTTAAGAAAAAGAAAAATAAAAATTAAAGCAAACACATTGCATGGAGAGAGACATGCCACGATGAACGAAGCCTTGGTATTCTCGCTTACATGTCAAATTCCACCGACTAAAATGAAATTAAAAATTATAATAAAAATTTCAACAAATTTATAAACTATACACGCATATTGAATAGAAACTTCTCAGGGAAGAAAATAGAAGACGAAAACTATAACCATTTGCCTCCCCCCATGCACAATCCTTTCAGTCAGTTCGCCCCCTAAATTTAAATGACAGCATTTTGCTACCACCTTTTATATTTGTTAATGTTGTATGACAATTAGTAAAAGTTATTAGGTTATGTGAATTAATACAACAAAAACACTTTGTTTTGTGGATTACAAAGTTAACTTCTGGGACGTGAAAAAGGTCTACATGATTACAATAGAATTATTGTTACACTTTGAAGAATATTAGCAACTAGTATATGGTTACAAGATAATTTTCAAAATTGTTCTAGAGAACTTGATAAAATGGTTAAAAGATAAGTTTCAAAAAACTTTCCAAATAAAATGTATGAAAGGAGTTTTCAGCTTATGTAAGTTTTTTTTACTACATTATGTGAATCACAAAATTGATATCGCCAAATCTTATAAATTTTATCTTAATTTGTTGAAATATTTGAAAATTTTATTTTTTAGAACAGAATATGACATCTTATAAAATGTCAAAAAAATTAACCAAATACCCTCCTAAATAATACACCAAAATAGTTTTTAAGCCTTGAGAGGTCATGATGCTCATGCTTTGTGAATATCTCCTAAAAATTGGATGCAGGTAATTACACTATAAATGACTGTAAAACAATTAAATCACAAAGAACGTTTAGGGGGCCATTTATTAAGTTTATGAACTTTTGTAGCAAAGCCGAATTGATGTCCAAATTAAAGATGATGCTAAAACTACCAAAGCCCAAAATGTCGGCCCAAATGTGATGTCCACATTAAAAGTGACATGAAAAGTGGAAACACCAACTCAAGACTTTGTAGGCGCAACTGCACAACACGCGAGCAACATGTTTGGTTATGTTTTTATTTTCAACATTTTGAAAATTTAAAATTAGTAAGAAAAAATGAGTTTATACTTGAATAATATGTTGAAAAAGTAATGATCACACAGGGTTTAATAAATTATAGGTGGAAAAAAATAGTAATAATAAAAAAATAAAGAAAATATGTAAGTTATTAAGAAAAAATATATAAATTATTGGATAATATGTTTTGAAATAAAAATAAGTTGAATATTAATGAAAATGATAATAAATTGTTAATAATTTATTTTTAAATAATAAAAATAGTAATGAATTTAGAAACATAAACAAACAAACTATAAGTCTCACTTCCTCTCATGAATTCCAAGCCTATTGGCACACAAATTGCTCTCAAACCCAATGCATAAAGCCTAAATTTGAACCCTCAACATCTCATCTAAAATGGAAAAATTAAACTTGTGTTGATTATCAAACATTATATGGTGCATTTGTTAAACCATCAATAGAACCTATATTGAACTTGATGCCAAAAAAAAATAATTTTAGAGCATCAATTGAAAGTAAAAAAGTAATCTTGTATTATTTTTTGATGATCTAGTATATCTGCCCTTCCATAATCTCATACAACACCTTTTATATGGTTAAGAACCTCACTAATCAAAGGTTATAATCGCCCATTAAACCTCTAACTATCCACATATATCAGAGTTGATTGACA
Organism: Jacaranda copaia; assembly: GCA_014898725.1. Taxonomy (NCBI): domain Eukaryota; kingdom Viridiplantae; phylum Streptophyta; class Magnoliopsida; order Lamiales; family Bignoniaceae; genus Jacaranda; species Jacaranda copaia. Next base: position 304,939 of record JACGDI010005420.1, on the reverse strand, counting down.
CAGCACCACGTGTGGCCCACATTCCTTATCTTCTAGTTGTGTAGGGCTAAAGCAGCAACTCTAAGCTCAGCTCGATCAATTCACACCCTCATATTGGCTGCCTCATGCTGGATTCAACTCGGGCACCTCACACCCTTATCTTAGTTGCTCCTTACTGGATTTAGCTCGGGCATCTTACACCCTTAGCTTGGCTACCCCCTGCTGGATTCAGCTCGGCTTGTCTATTGGAGTGAGCTCGGGCTAAACAGCTTTCCAATCATAACCTTCACGACTACTTTAGCTCGGGCTGGGGATACATATGCACCACCTTTACCCCCAAAAATCAAGTTTAAAGAGGTTTGAACTATGACAATCTGAGTTAATGGTGGATGAAGCGTAAGTGAAGTGATGTAAGGGATGACGCTGTATATTCCCAATAGGATGCTTGGCCAAGCTAATTGGCGCCCGAAATGGACTCAAGCGGGTTTGCAATGATTTCGCTCCTTTTCGAGGAATAACCATTATTGCCTTTGTCCTTCCCCAAGTTCGCCCGTCTTATTTGCAACATTAATTAAGTTGTACTATCTTGCATATTCCTAGAGACACATGTACGGCGAAGTTTGAATTTGGGAGTTCAAAAGCTCTTTCCTTTCTTTATAAAAGCCATGCGCCTATTTAGCCTTCCCCTTTCTTTGCCATTTTTGCAATCCCTCCCCCTCTTTTTTTTTTCTCTCCATTTCCTCCGCACACTTTGGCAATACTCCACCATCTGCGTAACGATCGCTGTCGCGATTTGAAGGAAACTCCACTCACCTTCCGTGCCTCTAGAAAATGAGTCCAGATTTTTTCTAATTCTTCACTTTGCATTTTTCACTTTTATTTCATTAGAGTTCTTAGAAACCCAGAACGTCCATTCAGTTGGTAGGGGACGGTGGCTCAGATGACTCAGTTCTCAGTATCTCACTGGAGGTGATGAGGGAGACTGAGCAAGGAATGACTCAGGCGGGGATGCCTTATTATGAAACATATTTCTCTAAGATGACTAAACACAAGAGTCGTAGACTGAGAGAGATCATAGGCATCTCAGAGAAGTATCATATGTAGTGCCCAAATTTTCAGATTGGCTACATCACCCCCTCTTCAGGGTTCTATGCCTTTATGTAGAACAACTACGCAGCGGGTTGCATTTTTCTTTATCCGAGCTGTTTAGGTTAGTGTCTAAAGGTTTGGGCATTCAACTTAATCAATTCACCCACAATTCATTTAGGTTAATGACCGGCTTCATCATCTAATGTAGATATTTGCAAGTAGAGCCTACGACTACCCTCTTCTATTCTCTTTTTTACTCTAAATCTTTAGGTTGCGGGCTATTTTACTTGACGTTGCGGGCTATTTTACTTGACATCTCGGGAGGACATGCACTTTTTATCTAAATACCCCACCTCGGTGAAACATTGGAAAGAATATTACGTATACATAACATCACCCGAGCCGTGGGGCTTCCTTGAGAGATGGATAGAACATATTCCTTCAGAGAGCTCGGCTAAAAGTAGGACATTCCCATTAGGTCGACAATTTTTGCTAGACAGGCTAAATAGTTGTCAATTGCAGTTGACCTACTTGGGAACACCATGCTTCTTGTATCACTTTACATTGAGTCCTAAAGCTGAGGAGCTCCCCGAGTCTTTTAGTACTTACCTTTTACCTTAAGATGAATGCTTTTTGGGCAATCTTCTCTCTCAGTGAGGATTTCTACCAAAGCATTCATGTTGGTCGCAGCGGCTGGCTAGCTAAGAGGGCAAAAGAACAACCGCTCTCTAAAGCGGTCCAATGGAGCCAGCTCTTCTCGCAAAGTTCCAGCCGAGTCGTCTCCGTGGAAACATCAGACCCCCTCTTATGCAACTTCAGCGCCTAAGAGACTTGCACTTGCTGAGCTGGCTGCTCTAGTTTCAGCCAAGGAGAACATCCTAAAGGAGCCGAGCTCCTTGGCTTTGCATCGCAATTGATCCAATACCTACCTCTTGACCGGCAGCTCAGTTTTAATGGACTCCACTCATACCCTGGACAGGGACTTCTTGCGAGGGATTTAACTACCTCAGATTGGTAGCTAGCCAACAAAATACCTTTCGACAGCCTTCGCAATCAGTTCGCTTTTTATTTTTCCAAGGTATGATACATCTAAGAGCTGAACTTTTACTTTAATTACTTTTCTTGATTTCTACTTCCTTTTTTGTTCCAAACGAGTATCCTTGCGGGAAGCGTTCTCACGCGATGGGAAGGGGAGTACCAACAATTGGAGACGAATAACCAAAGGCTAAAGGCCGAATTGGACAAGCTTCACATTGAGATGAGCCAGTTCACGGACTTGAGGTAGCAACTTTCAACTTTGCGGACCAAGCATGATGAGGTGGCCGGCAGCTTAACCAAGTCCAAGTTGAAGATATCCAAGCTAGTGTCTCAGCAGGAAAAAGTATTGGAGAAGGCTCGGGAGAAGGGTCGTCGTGAGGGATGGGATATCTTCTTCGAGGTATTCCAGTATACTGAGGAGAGAAGGAACTTCTTGGAAGCCAGCTGGAGATCACACCTAGGCGAGTATCTAAAGAGCAATGATTTCAAGCAGATACTTGTAAAAAAACTCTGAAATACTCCCATCACGACATCAATATCTGTGCAGACCAGCTGGAGGCTAGAGGAGTGCTATGCATAGACTAGTTGGACGAGAATGTGGATCGGATGATTGGGCTGAAAACCTTTCCATTGGACTCAAAAGATGAAAATGACCTTGCTGGTGAAGTTAAAGGTGATCCTTCTGAACCTTAATCCACTGTCAAGCTGGGGTCAGAGATCGAGGTTTTAGGAGGGGTTGAAGCATTCTCTGGAGTTGAGCCTTCGATCCAAGCTGCTACCCTAGCTATTGCGTCTCCCCCTGAGCTGGCTAGCCCTAGCAATTGAAAGTCCCCTTTGTAAAGCACTATGCCCACCTGTTAGGGCGATCCTCTTTTTTTTTTTTTAACAAATGTAACCATATCACTAAATGGAAAAGAGGGATTTTTGTTTTGAAGTCTTGATCATTTCACCCCTCAATTTTGCCAAGTCAATATTAACTCCAACTTCCTACAAGTAGTTTAGGTATTCTTCTGCAATTGTAGTTTAGCCATGCTTAATTATCTTAGATCAGACAAGCTGATTTTTTATTGGCATTAGCAATCTTCAGACATTTATCAGTTACGTTCAGATTAGCCAAACTAATTTTTGTAGCATCTGCAATCTTTAGTTGTTAGATCAGCTGAGCTGATTTTTGCGGCATTCGCCATTCAATTGCTTAGATCAGCCGAGCTAATTTTTGTGGCACTCGCTATTCAGTGGTTTAGATCATCCAAGCTGATTTTTGTGGCATTTGCCATCTTCATTTGTTTAGATCAGCTGAGCTGATTTTTATTTGGCATTCGCCATCTTCAGCTGGACATTCGTCTATTGTGTTCAAATCAATTGAGCTGATTTTTGTGGCATTTACCATCTTCAGTTATTTTGATCGGCCGAGCAGATTTTTATTTGGCATTCGCCATCTTCAACTGGATATTCGTTCATTGTGTTCAAATCAATGATATTTAAAAAAGCAAACATGACACTTTCAAAACTTAACGAGGTAGGCTGATCCTGCCTAACTTGAGCTTACAAGAAATGGAAACTAACTTGGTCTAATTCCTATGAGACAAAGCTAAAGTAGGAATAGCAAAACAACTAATGTAAAGTAGGAATAGCAAAGCAAATTCTAAAAGAAATTACATATGAAAACACCACAAGTTTTACACATTCCACGTACAAGCTAGCTTATTTTTTTCTACTGTTTCTAGCTCATACGCCTCCCTTTCAACACTGTGATCACTCTATAGGGTCCCTCCCAGTTGGGTTCCAATTTTTCAGCATTTCCCGGTGCATCCACTCTTCTCAAGACCTAATCTCCCACTTGGAAACTGCGAGGCTTGACTCTTTTGTTGAAGGTAGTTTGGATCTTTTGCTTGTACTTAGCCAACCTGAGGCAAGCGTTCTCCCTCTTTTTTTCGATCATATTCAGAGAATCCTTGAGCAACTCCCTATTTTCCTCAAGATTGTATGCCAGTACTTGATCTGATTCCAGGTCCACCTCGGCTGGGATCAGCGCATCCACACCGTAGACCATATTGAAGAGTGTTTTCCCGATTGATATTTTTGGCATAGTCCTGTGGGCCCATAATACACTGGGAAGCTCATCCACCTAACCACCACCAGCTTGGTTCAACCTTTTCTTCAGACTCCTCAAAAGATCACGATTGATGACCTTAGTCTGCCCATTGGTTTGTGGGTGGGCTACGGCGCTGAAGTGTTGGACAACTTTCATTTCTTTGCACTAGGTTTGCACCTTAGCCCTCTCGAATTTCCTTCCATTGTTTGAGATCAACTCCCTAGGGATGCCATATCTGCATACTATGTTCCTCCACAATAATTTGAGCATTTTGTTCTTGATTATCTTAGCTAGGGGCTCTGCTTCTACCCACTTACTGAAATAATCCACTGCAACCAACAGGAACTTCCTCTGCTCGGCTGCCATAGGGAAAGGTCCCACAATATCCATTCCCCATTTTGCAAAGGGATAGGGAGCATTCATTCTATGCATGGGCTCGGCAGGTATATATGGCTAACCTGGGGGTGTTTTTGACACTTGTCACATTTCTTTACCAACTCTCTTGCGTTAGCTCGAACAGAAGTTTTGGAGGCTAGTGCAATCCCTCCTAAGTGATTCTCATAGCATTCTTCGTGAATTTCTCATATGATGTATTCTCCTTCCTAAGGGGACAAATGGTGTAGCAATAGCTAAGAAAAATCTCTCTTGTACAACAATCCATTCATCATGGTGAACCGCGTTGCTCGTACATGCAACTTATGATCCGTTGTTGAGTTACTTCCTTGCAAATATTGTATGATGGGGGTCCTCCAATCCTGACTTTCTTCCACTGTGAGGACTTTAGCTTCGAGACTTCCTTTCTCCAGTTCGTGGATCGTGATTCGCTGAGTGTTACACTTGCTGAGAAAGTTGGCTATCCTGGCTAAACAATTTGCCATGTTGGTCTCCTTCCAAGGTATCTGGGTTATTTGAAGCTCAACCAGATCTTGTCATAGCTTATCTACCAAGTACAAATATTTGTTCATTCTGGCTTCTTTGGCCTCGTATTGTCCTTCGATTTGCTTCGCTACCAATTGTGAATCTGTGAACACCTAGACGCCTCCAGCACCACTTTGCACGGCCATTTTAATCCCCCATATCTCGGCCTCATACTTTGCTTCGTTGTTGAGGGCCTTAAAATGAAACTTTATTGCAAACTCCATCTCTTCACCTTTAAGATCAACAACAATAATTCCAGCTCCACTTCCTCCATATCCTGATGATCACATACACTATCCACAAACTTTATCCCCCCTTATAGGTGCATCTGCTACAAAGTTCGCCAGGGTCTGCACTTTTATGGTGTTCTTGGGGGCATAGCCAATATTGTATTCCCCCAACTCCATGGACCATTCAACTAGTCTTCCTGCCACGTCAGCCTTCCTAAGAGTTTGCTTCAGCAGGTGGTTAGTTCGCACGACTATAGGATGAGATAAAAAGTATGGCCGTAACTTTCTTGCCAGGACCACTAGGGCTAGTGCTATTTTCTCAATTTTTAGGTATCTCAGCTCGGCAACATGCAGGATCTTACTGACATAGTATACTGGCTTCTGCACTTTCCATCCTCTCTTACGAGTATCGACCTCACTGCCTGCTTAGATGCTGCTAAATACAAACAGAGAGTTTCCCCATGGGTGGGTTTTGTCAACAAGGGGAGCTCCGCTAAATAGGCTTTCAGTTCCTCAAACGAGCATTGTGTTGCTTCACCCCATTCGAACTGCTTCGCCTTTCGCAATATTTCAAAAAAAGGTAAACTTCTGTCAGCTGATCTAGATATGAATCTACTCAGAGCGGCTATCCTTCCGCCAACCTCTAGACTTCATTCACGGTTCTTGGGGGACTCATCTCCAAAATAGCTCGAATTTTTTATAGATTAGCCTAAATTCCCCTTTTTGTCACTAGAAAGCCCAAAACTTGCCTCCATTTACTCCAAACGCACACCTTTTCAAGTTCAACTTCATCCCATACTTGCATAGGGTTTCGAAAATCTCCTTCCAATCCCCAACATGTTCAGCTCGACTCGTACTTTTTACCAACATATTGTTAACATATAATTTCAAATTTTGACCGATCTGATGCTTGAACATCAGATCCACTAGCCTTTCATACATGGCTCTTGCATTCTTTAGACCAAAAGGTATGACTAGATAACAGTAAGTTCCTTGGAATGTGAAAAAGTTTACCCACTTACGATCCTTCGAATTGAGTGGAATTTGATGGTATCTCTGCGAAGCATCCATCATGCTAAGGAGTTCACATTTAGAAGTGGAATCCACCATCAGATCGATCCTAAGTAGAGGGTAGAAATCTTTCGAGCAGGCTTTGTTCAAATCCCAAAAATCTATGCACACTTTCCACTTGTGCGTGTGCTTCGGCACAAATACCACATTGGAGATCCACTAAGGGAACTGGGTTTCCACAATATGCCCTGCATCCAAGAGCTTTTCCTTTTTCTCAAAACCAAAATGCCTTTTTTTTTGCTTGACTGGCCTAACGGTTAGGTCCACATTAAGTCTGTGCTTGGCCACCTTTAGGTCTATACCTGTAAGGTCTTTGACAAAAAGGCAAAAACATCCACATAATCTCTTAGTGCGACAATTAGCTCTACCTTTAAGCTAGCCTCCATATAGGAACCTATACGTGTGATCTTATTGGGATTTCTTGGGATCAACTCTATCGATAAAAGCTCTTCCTCAAGTTCAATTTTCTGCTGCTTTTTCGCACCTGAGGGTGCGCCCACGCCATTTTACCTTTGCTTACATTCGGCCTCATCACCCTTGTGGCACTCCTTTCTCACCGCATCCACGTACTACTTCCTGAAAGTATACTGATCTCCCACTACTTTCCCTACCAATCACCCCACCACATACTTCAGCTTCATATGGTATAGGAAAGTTACCACTTAGAATAGCTATAACATAGGCCTACCAAAAATCACATTATACGATGAGGGGGCATCAACTATTAAGAAATTTACCATACATGTCTTTTGGTACATTCCTGTTCCTAAAGAGATTGGCAAAGAAATTCGTTCCCTGGGTCGAATCGTTTCTCTTGAAAATTCAAAGAGTGACGTTTCTACTGGCTCGAGCATGGTGTTTTCTAGATCCATCTATTGAAAGACATCAAAAAAAAGGATGTCTGCTAAGTTACCTTCGTCAACAAAAATACGGGCCACTTCAAAGTTGGCGATCATCGCTGTAATAACTAAAGCATTTTGACGAAGCAGATGCAGTATCTTTAGGTCCTCTGGTCCAAATTGGATAACTGGGATATCGTTAATGGTAGAAACTAATGCCACCTCCATATTTTTGTGCACCGTAGCCCGAGCCCCTGCTGTCTTCGCTCGGTGAGTGTCTCCTTTAGCCGAACCTCCCAAAATCATATGAATCACTCCTCTAACAGTCCTATTTTTAGCATCATTTTCCCCGTTAGGTTGTCAAATTTTTGGTTGTCCCTCCCGAATTTGTGCAAGGCACTTATCTCTGCCTTTGCCTCTTGCTTTAAGTACAAATTCATTCAACTGTCCATCCTGCACCAGCTGCTCCAACTCATTCTGCAAGTGATCACATTCTTCAGTCTCGTGTTTGTACTCATTGTGAAAGCGACAAAATCTGTCAAACCTAGGCGTCTCGGTGGGTCTTTATGGGAGCATGGCCATCAAAGCAGGTTAAGATGCTCAATAGCCTGTATAACTTGTTCCCTGGGCAGCTGTAGGGTTGTGTAGTGGTCAAATTTTGGTCTCATCACCAATGGAACTTTCACCTGCCGAACGAGCGCAGCTCTGGGTCTCTCTTATTGCCTAGGTTTTTTATTGGCAAGATCTTCACTTCTGTCTCTTCTCTTCTCCTTCAACTCCTTTTGCTTTGCCTCACAGTTTTTCTCATCATGAATATACTTCTCTGCTTAGATCCATTTGTCTCGGTGGTAGCAAAAGTCAAATAACTTAGGGAGTGATTCAAACCAAAAGGTACCATTTTTGAAAGCAAGCTATAATTGAATCGGATAGCCATTATTTATGGTTTTATGGATTTGTGGGGGATTGTTGTAATTGACATAATTGTAGTATAATTAATTGTTTAATTAACTTTGGATGGATGCCAATTATGATTGAAATTCAAAGATTAATTATGGTGGTGCAATAGAGGAAGAAAATTGTTTAAGTGTTACATGTTGAGTTGTCCCATATGGAAAATAATGGAGACTTGCTTGTCCCACTTGTCTCACATTGATTTTATAAATTAGTGTGAACTAATTTATATTAAACTCAAGTAAGAATACTTGATAAAGTCTTCTTTAAGAAATTCATATGAATGGATCACACGTGTATCGCCATCGCCGCCCAGTGGCGTTAGGGCAAATGTCTTAGTCTCATTCTTATCTTTTTGGGACAAATTCAATTAAAAGTTTTGAATTTTAAACTTAACCAAGCTTATCGGAGTCATACTCGTTGGAGATTTAGCTAGATATAGGCTGATTGAATAATGGGATTGACCGAGTCATACCCATTGGAGATTTAGCTAGATACTAAGGGATAATGTTGATACGGATTAGGTTTTTCCTTTTGGTAAAAACCCTAATTAGCTTTTTCAATCGTCAAACCCTAGCAGATATTAGGCCTAGCCGTCAACCCATCTCCCACTACCGGCCCTAATCCTCCCCTATAAATAGACTACCTTGGACAAATTTGAAAACACACCAAACGCCACAAAAGCAGTGCCTTTTCTACCTTACGTTTTCCTCTTCTCCTACTGATTATCCTATTACTCTACAGCCTTATCATATTTCCACCTTTTTGCATTCTAATATTCAAAATATACATATATCCATACACTAGTCTTTCCTATATTCTAGTAGTTTTGGCTATCTAATTCTGATTTTGACAACTGAGTACTACTCGAGGTGAACTAGACTACGTGCATCTGATCGTTCTGGAACATCTCATCCTAAAAAAAGCTGCGCTGTACCCATTGCACTAGTAAGTTAGAGTGCTCGTTTTTTCAAGGCAAACAAAATTTCTCTATAATTTGATAGTCCAATTAATTCTGTTGTGATACAAAATTTTTAAAATAAGTTTAATTTAAAATTCAATATTTATATTAGATAAAACTAACAACATGCTTTATTGTTTTATTGCCATGGTTGATATCTGAATTTTAGCTTTTCCTAAACTCATATCTGGTTATTTATATGAAATTTTGATTTGCCTTAAATTTAACGCATGCTATATGTTTAATTTTAACAACGTATGTTGTATGTTTAATTCTAATATCGCATGCTTTATTTGAATTTTATATTGATAAAACAAACTTATTGCCTTAATTGTGATTATTTATTTTAATTTCTAATAATTTGATTTGCAATATTTAATTATTACATGTTCCATGTTTGCAAACTATTTTCCGTATAGTTTTTGTGCTCTCAACCACACGATAGTCACGCTTCAAAACCTCTGCACAATAATCCTTCACAGCAGCAATCAACTCTTCTTTGCCTTTACAGACCATGTTGACTTTGATCACTCCCTTACATGGATCATACAACATAATTAGCTTTGTCTTATCTGGAATACCAATCAAATCTGCAGGTATATCAGGAAAATCCATTGTGAAAAATGGACGGATTGGATAAAGCTTTGGGCCATTTGCTGCTGGGGGCATCGGTTCATTAACTTGCACTTTCTTACTCTTAGCAGGATTTGCAGCCTCATCACAAGAACATCCACCATCTAATTTGTTGCCATCTGGTTTAGTCTCATCATCTTCTACAAAATTACAGGAACTGCCCACTGATGGCTCAGAGCCAATACATTTTCTGGGAGCATCTCCATGCTCTCTATTACTATTAGGTTGAAAATTAGGTCGTTGAAGTCCCTATTTCTCTTGGATAGAAACAGAAACATGTTCGCCACGCTCTCTATTACCATTAGGCCCAATATTAAATCACAAAGCCCCCCAATTTTTCTCAAGTAGAAACAGACAAATGTCTGACAAGTTTATGAGTCGCAATATTGCTTGAGCTTGGAGTGTTCATTGATAAATCGGCTTGACTGACCTGATTTAGAAGCGACATGAATGATCTCGGTTTGAAGCTCATGGAAATTTTTGGAACATTCCATCGCATCTCTTCTTTCTCTATATAAAGTTCTAGACATCTAAACCCACCCACAGGGTCCAAGAAGAATGCTAAACTTTGATCATCCTTTATGGGTAAAAGTGTTGCCCTTTCTCACGAGAGTGAATATTTAGCAGATAACTTCAACAGAAATTTGATGATACTGATGCCTGTTACTTCATATATTTTTGCCATCAACTACAAAAATTTTGTGGTGCGAGGTATCCTCATCATGTTTGAGGCAGGACGATCATATCTCACTGAGTTATTCACTTGCAATATACTGCCTCCCGTATACAGCAGAATATCAATTGTAATAGGATACAACATAGCTTCAAAAAATAAACAGACTTCTCTGTTATAAGATAACCTTTTCCGCGCCATATTTGAACTAACAACGGTCAATAATTAATTGCATTATTTACTGAATAATATCACAAAAATAGTTGAAAGGGAATTCTTATTATTGTTATTGTTGAGTGAGCCTTATATGATTTATCCAAAAATAAAAAATGCATGTGACAAAACCACTATCATAATGCTCTAAGCAACGTTTTTCATTTTTATATTTTTTCATAAATCTAAAATCAATTTTCTACTTCTAAATTGTTATAATAATTTATTCACTAATTTAGAAAACACTACGTATTCCTAAAAATAAGGCGTTACGAATTTTTGCACAAACACTAACATCAATTAAGCTCACCTACATTTAGTTGTTTTCATTACTATTATTATCAACCTTTTTATTTCTTTTTGAAAATTTCCGGCTCCAGATTTGTTTTGATTAGGCTGACTTCAGTCCCAACCAGAACTAAGACACATGCATTATCTCTAGATTTACCATTTTATCAATCAATTTTTGCTCTCCTCACGAAGAAACCTAAACACAAATTAATTAAAACATCCAGACTATTTTACAAAACAGTAGTCTATAAATATGATAATGCAAAATTGAACAGAGAAAATATTATTTTTTGAAACCGTTGACGACATTTTGTTCTTCTTAATTAACAGGTCAAAAACTAATTGAAATAATTACGTCACAATTAACAGGCAAAAAAGACATAAACGATGCATTATACATACGCGCACCAACCTGATCTTTTGTAATTTTTGTTTGGAACTCCCAGCAACACACAGCAAAATCGCAGCAGCTGAAAGCTTCATTTAATTTCAGAGATTCAAGTCAGAAGAAGAAATATGGCGCAAAGAAAAGGAAAATGAGAATAAAGCAAAGAAACTTGAAACAGGGAAAAAAGGAAATAGAAGAGGTGGAGCTCCTTACAGTTGAGGAGAGGAAGAGAGGTTCGGGTAAATAAAAAATGAAAGAGAACCCACCTATTTAAAGGGATTTCTCGTTGGCTATGTGCTCCGACGGTATAATTCTTTTATATAATATAAAAGATCAGAAATTTAAATTTTAAATATTTTTATATATTTAAACAAGCTGTTATTAACAGTAGTCTTGTTATTTCAAAATCTAAAATAATTTTATTTTAAATTAAAATTAAATTTCTTGGACATTATATTAAAAAAGAAAAAATAACTCCTATAAATAGAAGTATTGAATTCGCTTCTAAATTTTCTCATAAAATAACTAATAAAACTCAGTTACAAAGGTTTTTAGGAAGTTTGAATTATATTTCTCTCTATTATAAAAATCTTGCTCAAGATATAGCTATTTTATATGATAGGTTAAATATGCCCCTAAGCCTTGGTGTGATAGTCATACACAGGCAATTCTTAATATAAAAGAAAAAGTTAAACATTTGCCTTGTTTGATGCTTTCTAATCCTAATTGGGATAAAATAATAGAAACTAATGCTTCTGATATTAGTTATAGTGGTATTCTTAAACAAGTTAACCCTAATAATAAATAAGAAATTCTTGTTGGGTTTTGTTCTGGTAAATGGAATAATAGCCAGAAAAATTATGCTACCAGAACTAAAGAAAGTTTTGCTATTGTCAAATGTGTTTTAAAATTTCAAGATGATTTATATAATCGATTCTTTATATTTAAAACTGACTGTCAAGCTGCTCAATTTATGTTTAATAAGGATTTTAAACACAATGTTTTAAAACAAATATTTGCAAGGTGACAAGCTTATTTAGCCCCTTTTGATTTTAAAATTGTTTATAAAAAGGGAATTGATAATAGTTTTCCTGATTTTCTTACCCGTGAATTTTTACAAGAATGATACCTAATAAAAGAGGTGGTCACAATCCCTTCTCTAATAGAGGAGGAAGAAATGCGGTGTTCCAAAGGTGCCGTTAATACAATATGGCAAAAAGAAGTTAATAGCTTCACCAATTTCTCAAACCTCATATGCCTCTTCTGACCCAATTTATAAAGATCCCCTTTTTGCAAAATTTTTGCAGTTAAAATAAAATAGGGAAAGTTCTTATAGAACTCCTGATTCTGATAAAACAGAGGAATCTAATATATTTTCTGCTCATACCAGCCAGTTTCATACCAGCTCATTTCAAAAACCTGAAGGATCTAATAGACCTTCTTTTGTGGATGTTACTCTAATAATATCTCTCTAGTTGATGAGGATTCCCTTGCAACTTTTGAACAAAAGGAGTACAAGGATTTAATAATGATCCTTGAGCATAAAGATCTCAAATGGTGAGATGATCCTTGGATTATAGTCCAACGTTATCTAGATACAGTATCATATGTTGTGGGGTCTTATAAACCTAGGTCTTATTATGAAAATATTTTAATTACTACTATTTCTTGTGTGATTTCACATTTTTTCCCCAGCATACAAGACAAATCTGTTTTTAATTTCAGTAAAATTATAATTAAAAAACTTATTTCTATTGAGGAATGGGGAATATCCTCATTGAAAGAGAAAGAGTTTTTTTTTAATAAATTAACTTATAAATTTAATTTCTGGGATTACATCCAAGCTTTCCAAAATGTCTTCTTATACGAAAATCCCAGGAAAAAACATACTTGATTTATAAAAATTTGTTCTATGATTTTCAAAAATCATTTACCAAATTGGTTTTTATATTAGTGGAAATCATATGGCCCAAGCCATCATATTCTCCCAAAACAATTTTAGCAGGCGTTTGATCAATGGAGCAAATATTCTCCTAATCTTATGGAGGCTAAAACAAATAACCAAATGGTTGATAATAAAGCTGCTATGTTCTTTTTTTATGGAGTTTTCAATCCCCAGAGTTTGAAAATGGGTTCCAGAAGTTGGTCACCAAGGATAATATCTCCTGCTTATACCATTCCTTTTTTATAAAATGGTGGAACAAAATACTCTAGATGGACAAAGAAAAAGGCCAGATGGAAGGTCAGGAAACCCTTAATAATATTGTTAAGGTAACTCAAATTTATAAGGAAAAAATGGACAATGAGAAAAAGAAAGAAGCTTCATCAATTCTTGGGAAAGCTTATGAAAAAATCAAAATGCGGAAAGGAAAATTGTCTAAAGCTGATTTGTTAAAAGAAGTCCTTGATATGGTTCAAGAAGAACTCGACGACCAATTTGTTGAAAAAGAAGATAATGAATCTTCTAGTGAGACAGGTGATACGGTCTCTATGGCTACATCCTCCGTATCAAGGATAGGAGAAAATCAATTTGATTGCTTGGCTGGTGAATCACAGGACCCAGAAGATGATATTTCTTCAACACAAGATATTGATAAAATCCTGGCCTCTCTCAAACAAGAAGGAGACAATTAAGTTTTCAAATTATGTAATAGGACAAAAATAGTAATAGGTTGTTTTCACCTTTTTCTATTTATACCTTTTACTGTTCAGATTTAAAAATTTTGAAATCCGCATAGTATTTTGCTTTTACTGTTTGGATTTGAAAATTTTGAAATCCACACAGAGTTTTGCTTTTACTATTCGGATTCAAAATGTTTGAAATCTGCACAGTATTTTCTTTTCTCTTTAAATAGGTCAGACTTTCTTTAGAAGGATAGGTTTTTGCTTGGTAACCTTTTAGTTTTTTTTTTTGTTGCTCTGTAATTATCCTGTATTCTTTGAATATTTTCTGTAAGCTATAAGGAAGAGGAAGCTGATTAAAGCCTTTATTTCCCCGGTGTTCCTTTAAGGTTAGTTTTATTTATTTTCCTTAAATTACTTATTCTCCTTTTTCCTAGCCTAATGACAGGCTAAGGAGCTATGTGTTAAACAAACATGGGTTATATATTTCCTATATTATTATGGCTCCATTAGTAATGGACTATGCTAAAGGTTTTAGATCTTCTTAATGAGTTATCCGAACAGGTTCTGAGACTTAACGGCACTCCACTTATGTTTGATTCTGGATTACCCCTATTTGCTCTTGTTAGCCAGTTTGGTGTTTGTGGACTTTTGGGTATTGAATCATATTTATTTGGTGGGCTAGTTAAATTCAGGTAAATGTTGTCTTGCTTTCTGACTATAGGTTGGGTTTTAGTGAACTCGTTTGGGATCTAATCCCTCCTTCATAAGATCCTGCTTGAATTTTTGTTTAAAAATCTTTATTAATATTATATATAAGAGTATTAATTTAATAAAAAAATATTAAAATTCGGATTGAATCTTTAATGAATTAGATTGTTTAATTTCGTATCCGATTCATTTATTTTGGACTACGAATATTTATGACTAAATTTGATTAATCGAATATTTTAATAAAATAAAAAATTTTAAATTTGAATTAAAATTTAATTCATTAATAGCCATACTTTTTATAGTCTTTTGTGATTAGGTTTTCTGTCATGGAATTTATGTAATTAAATCAATTATAAATTATTAAATTATATAATAACTTTGATATCCTAATTTTCAACATCATTTATTCATTCATGTTTCATATATAGAAGTAAAACAAAATTATTATGCAATTAAAATAGACATCATTTTATTTTTTGCGTATGTATATATACCAAAAAAAAAAAAAAATAAATTTATTCTTTTTAATTTATGCACACACTCAAACTTCATACCCCACACTTATATAGGAAGCTAATATCTTTAAACTAACTACCCTTAACAAAAATTTCAAACCTCATATAGACAATGTGAAGCACTGCCATCAAACCAATTACTCACTTGATTAAAGTGAACATATCATTAAAATCTATTTATTCAAATTAAATAATAAATTTTTCTTCCATACATACATATGCTAGAAGTCCGATAAGTTCGAACTCTTAACCTTATATATTATGTGAGACTTATGTCATTAAAACAAATACCAAGGAACAAATTAGGTGATGGGCCTAACAATTATACACGTTACTTCCAACTCAATAAACCAAACATTTTCTGTAGCAACAAGCAACGAATGACAAATAGCGTAATAAGCGAGAAGCGTGCAATAATCAACCATCAGTTTTCATCAAAAGTTAATAATCCATGCATACAGACATACACCGAAGACATCCTCAATTCAAAGCCACAAAAACGTCGAGTGAACCTAGTAAATACTCATGTACAGCTCTTCTGACCAGAGCCTAACAACAAATCACCACCCATGGCTCGAGTATGCTTGACCCCTTGTCCTCCTTAATCACCAGCAACAAACACATCTGGTAAAGATAGAGATCAAACCCCCGGTAACTATATTTTCCCAATGGAGTAAAACTGAATTTTATGAAATATAGATCACTAAAACTACTAACCAAAAAAATGTACCATAACGCACTGATATTGAGCCTTATTTACACAAAGAAAGGAAGCGGGGGCGGCATGCAGCCTCAGTAGACACCGCCCATCATAGCTGAGATATCAGCAAACGACCAGAGATCGACAGCATTCCCGGTATCTTGAGTTGCATCTCCATTGAGGATGGCATCGATTGAGGCATCCCAATTGCTATCAAGATACGGCATCTGAAATAGCTTCATCTGGGACTCAAATTCGGATAGATCGGGGAGTTTATTTATGGTGTTTTCAACACCAGACACCAAATCCTCTGAACTTGACTTCGTTTTCTTTGGTGGGGAAGCATCGTCCTCAACAGCAGTGGAGAAAACAGATGATATTTCTGGAGTCTTTGCACAGTTGTCACCCAAACCAAAGTCTGAGCAGTCAAAGGAATTGCTCCCTTGATCGGAGCTGAAGTAAATATTAGCACCATCTGTGGGAACAAGTGGTTTTACTCCCATATCACCGGTTGCACAGTAGGCATCAGTGTAGCCATACAGCTTCATTTGTGGCTTCTCTCCCTGGAAACCCAAAGAATCATAGTAGTCGTTGTTGACAGAGTTCATAAAATTCATATTTTGGTTCAGATTGTGCTGAGCGGAATCCAGGCTTTCCTTAAGAGGCACTTTTCCTGAATTCACCTTAACTGTGTGTTTTGAGGCAGAGTCGGGGGCATCTTCAGGGAAGTTCAACTTAGCTTTCTTGCCTCTGATCCTTTGAGCTTCCGCGTCATAAGCTCTTGCAGCTTCCTCAGCAGTGTTAAAAGTACCAAGCCAAACTCGAACTCCTTTTCTTGGATCACGTATCTCAGCAGCCCATTTACCCCACGGGCGTTGTCGGATCCCTCTATACTGATTCTTTCTCTTTCTTTTTGACGACTTTTCAGCATCCTCATCAGATTCAGCTGAGTCGACAGAATTCAAACCTTAAAGAAAAGAAAAAGGAAAAAATCAGATCAAAGAGTTATTTTAGAGCAAAATCTGGGGAACAGAAAATGATCTTATTTACGTTATCTATTTTAAAAAAAAGAAAATCAGTCTTCCAATGATCAAGTTTCTAATGCAAACATGTTTACAAGGAAATCTCCTCATTAATCTCTGTAGCATAAATCTACGATCTAACCCACACAACTAAATCCAAAAAAATGACGTAAAAAGTGAATATAGGTTTCATCAAACAAAAATACAAAATAAACCAGAATATATAGTAATAAATCAAAAATTAGAAATCTATCATTTGATTCAAGCAAAAATCTCAGAAGTCATAGTAAAAATCCAGAAATAAATTTTAAGCTACACAAAATCAATGAAAGAAAAAACTCTAATCCAATAACCAAATCATAAATCACGAAACCAGCTATTAAAAAAATACCTTAGGCAAAAGAAGGAAAAAAATCACATCGATGTTTCCTTTCTCTTAACTTATTCAAAACCTTCAAACATAAAAGAATATATCATAAAAATCAAACCTTTAATCTCAAATTACATCCTAACTTAGCAAATGAGCTACCATACAATCAACAGCCGTATAACTTTATTTTTTATTGGAAAAAAACTTAAAAAATACATAAAAAATAAGAACTTCATATACGTCCTAACCAATCAAATCCCTAACCACAGTTAATTAATTACTACTGATAATAATCTATTAACACGACCATTTACTCACAAATTTGAAAATTCTAAAACAAATTAACCATCCAAATGAAGAAAATTAGAGATTACAAATGACCATTACCTTTAAAACCAGGTATTTTCGAGGCAGAGAAGGCGAACGGCTTTTTCACACCGATCTCCTCTTCACCGTCCGAATCATCCTCAAAATCCTTAAAATCGGACTCGAAATCATCGTCTAGATCAATTACCGGCTGATCTGTTAGCGGCTTCGATTTCCCACAGTTCTTCTTCTTATTCAGATAGGAAGAGGCGCTGCCCCAGAGCAAGTCGGCAGTGAGCCGGCGAGAAGATCGGCTAGCCGGCGGTACCAAGTTGGATATTACAGCTCCTCCACACATTTTAAGTTAAACTTTTCCACCTCTTTTCCTCGAAACTTTTTTGCCTCAAAATGGAACTTGCTTTAGAAAGAATCGGATTTTTTCGGAGTAGATTTGAACCGGCTTCAGCTATTTTATATGCAGTGAGCACAGGAGAGTGATGACAGCGCGGTGGAGGTGTCGTCGATTTACTTTTGTACCCCTATATCATGGACATAATTGCGTTTGAGGGATTTGATTGGGCTGAAATGCCCTTGATTTTGATGCAAAATTGCATTTCATGCATGATTTATAATTTGAAAAATAGAGAAGGAATCGAATTACTTACCTCTATTTTAAGGGAATTTTTGGTTCATTTATTTTGATGTGAATGGACATGAGAATATATAGATTGGACTGAATTAAAATGGTTGTTCATCTATTGATTTCATTTATAATATGATCTTTTTGATTGAATTGAGATCAAAATGTTAGATTTTTTTTATTAGTTGTGTGGCAATTTTTCTTATGAAATATATTATTTTCAAAATCTAAGTATTCTACTTGTGTAATTGCCCCCTTTATTTCTAATTCTATACTACTCAAGAGTTGCACATGAAATTACACATTAAAAAACAATAATTATCAGCAACAACTAATTTATAAATTTAAAATAAAATAATAATTCAATTGATTTGACTTATAATTTCTCAAAAAAATTAAAAGATTTAGATTCGCTTATCATAATCCATACATTAAACACTTATATAGTAGAGAAGTTTCAATCATATTAATACTTATATGATCTTTTTGATTGAATTGAGATCAAAATGTTAGATTTTCTTTATTAGTTGTGTGACATTTTTTCTTATGAAATATATTAATTCCAAAATCTAAGTATTCTACTTGGGTAATTGCTCCCTTTATTTCTAACTCTATACTACTCAAGAGTTGCACAGAAAATTACACATTAAAAAACAACAATTATCAGCAACAACTGATCTATAAATTTAAAATAAAATAATAATTCAATTGATTTGACTTATAATTTCTCAAAAAAATTAAAAGATTTAGATTCGCTTATCATAATCCATACATTAAACACTTATATAGTAGAGAAGTTTCAATCATATTAATACTTTTATACGATTATGATAATAAACTTGTTATTTAAAAAACAAGTATATCTCAAATTAAACATTCCATTGCAGGACTCCTATGGTCTTGACCTTGTTACATGAGTAGTTGCTTCCACATTTTCTTTTTCAAGTTAATTTACTTTTGAACTATTCATAATATTAATATCGATGTAATATGTGCTTTTGCATTTCATACTATGCAAAATTTATCTACTAACTATTCTAGTTTTACTACATATGTTATTTCATTTATTTTGAGTTGACTCAAAAAGTTTGACACTTTAATTTGTTAAATTATTAATATTATTAACAATTGAATACATATGTTGAGTTTTTTTTTCAACATGTGAGAAAGGTTTGAGAAATGATAGCACATATGACCAAAGAAATTTGAGATCATAATTTTCAATTACTCTATTGGTTATTCAAATGTCAAATGAAGAAAATTTAACTTAGGAGGAAGATTGCAACCTCCACCTTTAGATTAAGAAGGATTTTAGAAAGCGCCAGCCAAATTTTACTTCGGCCGCCATCAAAACTGAGATAAAAGGATACCAATGGTCGCACGCGCATTTTCAACGAGAAATTTTGACAATTTGTTGATTCAACGATTAGTTATGAAAAGGGATAATACTAATTTACCCTATGTGTTTTATTAAATAGATATTTTACCTCATATAAAAAATAAATATACAAAATATCTCCTCATATTTTAAAAAATTATGCACACCGTCTCCCCTTTTCATTTGCTGCTTATCTAACATAATTTTAATATGAAAAGATTAATTTATCATTAATTAGCTAATATATTTTCAATTCAATTTAAATGATCTTTTATTATCAATTTTTTCTTTTTCTTTCATTCTTTTCTTTTCTTTTTATTTCTCATTTCTCTCTTTCTCCATTATTTTATATATTTCTCATTTTGATACATATAAATAAATTTATCATTATTTCTCATTTCTCATCATTTCACATTCTCATTTTATACATATGTAAATTTTGTTATAAAATTAAAATTACGTTTATTTTTATCTTTCTTTCTATTAATTAATTTTATAAAAATATATAACATATTTTTTATTTGTACTTAAATAAATATATAGTATATATACATATATATATATATATATATATTTATCTATAAAATTTAAATAACTTTTATTTATATATTTTTGAGTTTTTAATCATTCATTTCAAATTAAATATTATATATATTTATTAAAATTTATGCATTATATTTATATGCATATATATTTTTGTTGATAAGATATTTATATATATTAGTGTATATGATGTTATTATCATATATATATGATAATATATAAGTATTTAATAACATCATCTTTATATAAATTTATCTATAAAATTTAAATAATTTTTATTTATATCTTTTTTAACTATTTATTTCAAATTAAATATTATATATATTTATGAAAATATATAATATCTTTATATACATATATATATTTTATAAGATAGTTATATTTATATATTTATTATCATGTATATATGATAAAATATGTAATATATACAATATAATACATATATGATAATATATAATTATTTAATAATATATACACTACAAAATTCTGACCCCCACCCCCACTTTGTCTCCCCAATCCTTACAGGCTGCCATGGCAGCATTGTGGTTAGATTTGGCCAGATCCAGCCACTAGCTACCATGGCCAATGTAGCCTTGGCGGTTGTGTTTGATGGGGCTGATTGTTTTTGCTTCTTTTTTTGTTTTATCATTTCAAGCATCGGCAGTGGCTACTGGTCGGTGGTAGGTGTTGCCAGCGTTGACAACTAGCTGTCGATGAGGTACTCATTTACATATATAATTATATATGTACACTTGTATATAATACACACACACATATGTGTAATATATATACACATTATAATTTGATAATATATTATCTTGTGTATATATAATTTATATATTTATTTAAAAAAATATAATATGATTTGATCTATACTGTTTTGATTTTTTAAAAGAAGATCCAACGATTGATGAATAAGGCCATAATTGCCTTTTTATTTGGGAAAATTTAAGCCCAAATGCACACACGAGCATACATTCTATGCTCACGCTCTCAAGGGGGTTCGTTGTATGATTTTTTAAAATATGAGGGTGTTCTTTGTATATTTTTTTTTCACAGGAGGATAATTTATCCCTTTCACTTATCTCATGGGGGTGCTGGAAATTTACCTGGTATGAAAATGTACCATTTTGCTAAAGATTATTGCCGAAATTGGACCATATAACATTTTATTTCAAGTTTAGGTCATTTAGACACCAATTCACAGATATTTTGATACCACTGACATATTTTAAGACATTTTTTTTAAAAAAGAAACTACCTTCGCCCGTTTTCGTTATGCGTACAAGCATGTGCAACAAAAAAATTATTCTGAGTCAAATTTTGAACGTGGCACAATTAAATTTGAAGACAATGTACTCGATTAATTCACTAGTCGGTACACAGGCACATGCGTACTAAGAATTCATTAGAATTTGAGTCTTTAACCTCATACAAATAAGTTGTAATGAAGATGATATTGGGCCGATTGAATACACACTGATATGCCCTATCATAATTCGAGTATAATTATTTCAAGTGTTTAGGTTATATCCAAAATAGGTGCATAATTTTGTGAAAAGTTAATTTTGTACTATTAAGTGTTTGATTGTTACAAAACATTGTTCACAGAGTTACAAAACATTTCTATAACCAAAGAATAGTTACAAAATATTTATGTTAATTATAAAAATTAAAGAGTCGTTATAAAACTATTTTTGTAACTACTAAATAGCCCTGTATATAAATAGTCTCCCCCTCCCTCAATTTCAATCACCTTTCCACAAAATTGTTTTACACATTTCTAGTAGATTGTTATTACTTTGAAACTTTTTTTTTTTTTTTTTTTAGGTTTGACATACATTTTTGAAGTACACTGCACATAACCATTAGCAAACCAACAATAATGAAGATCAACATAAACTTTAAAGATAAGGAAAACACACAATTTTTTATTTTCCTTTAATACTTTTCTTAATACACTATGCACGTATACACATATTGAAAAATAATTAAAATTTGAATTTTGACTTCACAACATAGTCACAAGGATGATTCCATGTAGTGTTTTGAAAATCGGACTGGATCAGCTGGTTGGACTGGTTGAATCCGTGACCGAAGGCCAATCTGGTCCAGTTGAAACTTAAAAACCTATAACCTTTTGAACCAGTCAAAACCAATCAAAAATCGGTTGAATCGATAGTGGTTTGACCGTTCACCATCAGTTCATTTACTTTTTTTTAATTTTAAAATTAAATTTTTTTAAAAAAAATAAAATATGTAAAAAAGGAAAAAGAGTTATGAGTTGAAGATGATGACTAAAGATTTCGGACATGTGATTTTTTGAAACATTAATTTATTTTCTTAAAATCTAATAAAATATTAATTATACGTGGATGTTTATGTTTATTTTGTTGTTTTATTTTATGTAGACTCATTCTTTTGGTTTCTCCCAAAAAAAATTTATTCTCCCAAAACAATTATAAATAGGTACATCTTCTCCAATTCATCTCCCCAAAAATAAAATTTTAATACCCAAAAAACCTTCACAAAATAATTCCTACAACCCTTACACCCTAACCTGACATTTCCTTGACACTACACCCCCCCCCCTCCCCCCCTTTTTCCTCTCTTTCTCACACTCTCTCTCTGTTATTTCCCTCATTCTCTTACTCCCTCTTCTCTCACTGCGCCTGTCTCTCTTTTTGTTTCTCCCACTATGTTTCTCTTCCAAGTTGCATGTTTTGCACAACTATCATTGCGCCTTACTAATCCCCTCATCTCTCCCACATTTGATATGCCTGTTATGATGACGAGTGGTGATTGGATTCAAACTTTATATGTTTTTTGTTGAATCTAAAACAAAATTTTCAAGGGTTTTCTTGAAATGGAGAATTGGGATGTTGATTTTCTCAGAAGAGGGGATTATTGGTCGATTGCGATGTTGGTTTCACTTGATATAAATTACATGTCTCTAATTTTGTGAAAAATCCTTCTAGGGTTTTTTTGCAAATAGCATAATAGGATGTTTTTGTTCTAAAAAAGAGGGGATAAAAGGTCTGTTGGGATGTTGATTTTCTGTCTGCGTGTGCAATTTCTCTTTAGGCAATTTTGAACGATGGGCTTATTTGAATTCATATTCGTCTCTCTGACGTAGTTTCTTTAACTATTTTTCTATTTTTTTTATGATTTGGTCATGGGTTCGCTATTCTTACTTTATCTGTAGGCCAAAGATCATTCCAAGCCATGGGGCCATTGTTCATGATAAGCTTTCTTTATGTCTACTGTAGGCGTTTGAAGGATTTGTTCCAGGCCGTAAGGTCATGCTATCTCTCTATTTTGTGGTTTGTGCGATTAAGCGGCTGAACACTATGTTGAAGGTTTTATCATTTCTGATTTTCACCTGCATGTGTAGGCTATGTTATGGATTTTTTATTCAGCAAATTATTTGTTCCAACTCGTATTTTCCTTGAAATCCGATTTATAGTGTGCTCTTTATCAATTCTTATTTCAATAATTACAGTAGGGGCTAGTGTTTTGTGTTAGCTTATCACTATCCTTGAACATTAGTGACTACTGTGTATAGAAGTACATATTTTTTCTACTATTGAATACCAACTTTACTTGGTCGTTGTATTACTACTAGGATATACTCTTTAGGTTCTTGTAGCTTTCACTTTTACCTATGCTTTACTTAGTTGGATTCTCCTATATTAGTTGTCTTAGTATGTTTTCTTTTGATAAGACTGATAAACCTAAGACTGCTACATCACATGCACTATAAATTTTGATTTGGAATTACATTGTGTGTGTCTGTGTCTCATTTTGGCCACTTAACACACTATATATAAATCCACTTTAGGATTCCCATACTTATCTAGTATTGCACACGTCATATACCACATTCACTCTTAAACTTCTCTTACACTGCACACATTTTCACAACAGCATACCATACATCATCTAGCTATGGTGACAATCTAGGGGATTACAAGTGTGTAAAAGCTACATTGAAAGGGGGAGTTCTAAAAGAAAATTTATTTTATGCTTTTAGCTGTATTGTGAATCTTGTTAACCAACTCATTGTTGTCATCTTTGCTTTTTCTAAGATGTAAATTCTAAAGTTCTTAGCCTATCTATATATGTAATTGAATTTGTGGTGATTACTTCAAATGAGTAGCATGATAAGTAGTTGAATGGATTATTTGGTGGCTTTAATTATGTTTGTGTATTAAGGGTGCTGGAGTTCATGTTTTACTATACTATTTGTTCTAATTTGAAGCTTCTATGTTGTTCGTTGGTTTATGAGAATTGATGCATGTGTAGTGTAAATGCAACAACACTATGTTTAGGGTTTCTCCATCTTGTGAGCAGAGAAGTAAGTATACCTCTATGGTGATCTTTACCTAATTGGATAATACCACCCACTGGTCTTCAATTTAAAAATCACACTATGTGATTTGTGTGGCTTTGCACAATCACAAAATAGTTGTTGCAGGAGACAGCTATTGTTCACTGTATTTGTGGTAGCCTGTGTGCTCCTTGGCTTGTTATTCATGCAGTTTAGTGCTTGAGGTGTTGAGGGTAGAGCATTGAGTCTATCTTTTTAATACTTCATATAAAGTCTTTGTTGACTTCATAATATGACAACATAAAGGGATTTGTTGGCTACATTGTTAGCACTCCATGTCTACACATTTTAGTTGTCCTGCTGTCAACTGTGGTCATATGCCTGGTTTAGGTCCTGTTTTGGGGAGGGTAATCTGTTTGGGTGAAGGTAACCTCTTATGGTGATATGCCATTTGATTTTAGTTGTCCTGCTACGTTTAGGGTCTGTTTTGGAAATGGTCATTATGCACTGATTTTTGGGTTCTTATTAGTATAGGTAGTGGTTTTCTAGATACCACTAAACATGTTTGTATATTGTGGCAATTTTGAGTGTGGATTTCTTATGTAGGCATCTTTTGTGTATTTGAGTCTTAGGTATTGTAGGTGGTCATGCATTTGCATATATGTCAAACTATTAGGTGTGTGTGTGTATGGAGTGATAAAACAACTAAACAAGTGAAATAAGGGTAGGAATGTATAACAAGGGAAATGGCTTCATATGTCATCATCCTTTCCAAACCATCTAACATTTTCAAGAGCCACCTAATGAAAAGTTCTCCACTAGTAGCAAAAGGTGTAATCTGTTGGTATCAGATTGTAGCACAGGATCTAAAGTAGCTTTCTTATGTAGTTAGACTTATGTTTAATTTTCTTTCATTAGCTTGTAAAGTGTGCTATTTAAGTTTGTAAACTATGATCATTTGTATTCATATGTTGTTGCTTCCAGTTTTGCTGCTTCCAATTTCTATTCATTTTTATTCAATGAAAAAGCATTAGTGTATTTATGTGAATTTGGAGCACATAATTTGAAAAAAAATGATTTTTATCTAGTTTTGTTGCTTCCAATTTTGCACATAATTTTAAAGCGTGATCTTAGGAAAGTATGATTGTATTAATGTGAATTTGGAGCAAGTGGAAACAAACATATTTTTTAGGAAGTTTAAATAGTGTTTTAAATATTTTTTTAATTGCTCCAAAAAAATACGGGTGAATCCATATTAACAAATGTTAAAATGTGCAATTCTTAAATGAAGAGGAATGACACAATTCTTAAATGAAGAGGAATGAAACAATTCTTTAAAAATAAAATGTGCAAAACAAGAGGATTGAAACATTTCTTAAATGAAGTTTAAAATGTGATTTCAATTTTTGTTTTTTTATTATGCCCATTAAATAAATTTGAATATAAAATCAAACAATGACCTTGAATTTATTACATACTCTAATTTGTTCATTTTGCAAAAGAGGAATGAAACCTTTTTATAAAGAAAGTGTAAAATATGTTTCAATTTTTTTTTAATAGTAGTCACACAAAATAAATTTGGGCATGAAGTGAATTAATGAGCTTGCATTTAATATATTCACTAATTTGTTCATTTGGCACAAGAGGAATGGAAAAAAAGAAGTTTAACTGAAGATTAAATTGTGTTGCAAAATATTTTTTTGTTTTGAAACACATCCAAAAATTAAATTTGAATATGAAGTCAAAAAATTACCTTGCATTTAAAACATTTTATAGTCTATTCATTTGGCAATAGATTAAAATTTTTTGGGTGAACTTATTTCAAGGTGTTGCATGTTAACAAAATGGGTATGTGAAATTGCCACATATCAAATGGCCACAAGTAAATTCATCTTAAAAGCTATTGAAATTTATGTTCTTTTTTGCAAGAGATTTTGAAACATGACTTTTTAAATTTACTTCATTAGAATTTGGGAATGTGATGAGAAATTGGGTTTTTTTGAACAAGTTTCTTCAACTTATGTTGTTTGGAGAAAGTGTAATTAAATATATTGAAAATTACCAATTTAAACATTACCTTGAATATTTGAAAATTACTAATTTAAGGCTTTCCTTGAAAATTAAATTTGCCAAAAACTAATGTCTCTTCGTGAACACTATTAAAAGGGGTCTGTTTTTTTCCTTGGGAAAGTAACAATCTTACAGAAATGTTAGTATGCAACATAAGTAGTTTAAAATGATAGGTTCCCCCGTGTTCAAATCTTATGCTTTATTAAGCTTACTATTAGAGTTAGTATAAGAATATCGATGTTTCTGTTTCAAACATTTGGTATGGAATATAGATGGATCCACAAGGGAAAAGAGACATCTAACAATTCCATGCATGACCATGCAAGGGTGAGTTCCACACGCTGGCCTCTTGAAAATGAGATAATGTTCATTGAGTTGTGCTATGAAAAACTCGTTATGGTCAGCTGCTCACAACCAACACTCTTAAGCTTCACTTGGGGAAGAATTTGCAACAAATTAAATGCACGCACTCATAACCAGTTTAATTATATAGTATAGCGGTGCAAAACTAAATAGAATCACTTTCGAATCTCATGGCACTTATGCCGTAAACTAGTTACCAAAGAGACTAGTTTCGGTTGGGCTTACAAAAGAAACACTGTTACAGAATCCCTCTCTCAAATTCAACATTGGATTTTGATAGGTTTCATCATCATTCCTTTTATTGTCACATCTACTATTTAAAAATCGAACCACACCAACTGACGAATTGGTCCAATTTTCTCAAATAATTAGAAATTTGAAAAAAAAGCCATATTTTGTAAAAATCGTTTGAACCAGCCGGTCAGACCTGTGAATTGGTGAACCGTTCATGGTTCAATTGAATCAGATCGATTTTTTCATTTAATTTTTAATGAAATTAATTTTTTTGTCAAGTATAAAGTTTGAAGGCTAAGGTACACCTCACAAGCTATTTAAAAGTAAAAAAAAAAACTTTAGTTTAGAATTAACTAACACATTCTCAACTTTAAACTTTCGACTTGATATATTTAAATTATTGTGATAATTTATAATATGAATTGTAAAATTTGGATTATAATGTTAGATAATATCATTTAAACTCTTTATGTTTTATATTTTGGCATTTTATTGATTTTTAAGTAATATATAATATAAATATATATTTCGTAATTATAATGTCACGATTTAATTATGGTCCGACCAACGATTGAACCAATGAATCGTAAATTGATAATTTTTTTGGTTCAATGAATGGTCTGGTTTTTATAACACTAGTCACATCACTTAGCCATATTCTTATCTTATTCCCTTACTATTTTCACAATGCTTTTCATGAAATAGGAGCATCCAAATCAGGCACACATCATCGAACATGGCTTGCCACATTATGGTTACTGTATAGAAATGTTCCAAGGTTCCTTGGTAACTGGCTCACAGTGTCAATCTTCCTCACAGTCGGTTGATCCTTTCGATAAGGATAGGGTCCCTAGCGTCAATATAAATTTTGCAGGAGGTAGTCGTTCTAGACTTTTAGGTAGTTGAAGTGACAACTTGACAAACACAACAGATACCTCGGGAGAATCTTCACATCGAAGGAAAGTGACGCCCAAAATAGAGAATGATTGTTGTTTGAATGAGGCACTCAATAAGTAGGGTGACTTAATGGAAGCTAAGTCCAACAGCATAGAGGATAACACTGAGAGTTCCATAGAGATGTTCATTGAATCACTCTGAGGAATGGAAGGACTCCCCGATAGCCTCTTTGCAAGAGCTATTAATGCATTAAAGAGTAGCACTAAGCATTCATTTTTCACTAGGTTTGATGATCATGAGAAGTGCATTTGGGTTGAGTCCTTGGAGTACATGTGATCGGTTCTGGTGTATGCCTATGGCAATTGACGATCTATTATCCCTCTACTTTACCTTTAAATGTACTTGTCACTTGTGTTCTCCTTTTTAATTTTATACACTTCATTATGCCATCTGAAACATTATTGTTTTTTCGTATGATAAATTTGCTTATATGTTTTAGTGTTACCAAGTTATTTCTCAAGTTTTACTATTTTCTTCTGTACTCTCTACATTTCCATATATGTTTTCTTCCCTATTTTCAAATAGGTAAAGTCATCAGTTTATGTGTTATCTTGAAACAGTATGGTGAATGGCTTAAGTTCAATGAATCCTCGTCCAAAATTTGAAGGTGACAGTAGTCCCGGTACCCCGGGGAGTAACATTTTAGATGGAGAGAAAGAGTTATTTTTTGTTACAGATTAAAGCACCACACCTGGCACCGCAAAAGATGCATCAAAATAACTCTTGGATGCAAGGAAATGACTGGGTGGTAGAAATATTGAATGCTCACCCACAAAGGTTTTATGATAACATTCGCATGACCAAACCCGTGTTTGAAGCTTTGGTTAACTTAATGACCTCTCGTGGCCTCTTGACACAAACTCATAAATCACGCGTATATGTCTTAGATGAGCTGGCTATGTTCATGTAAATAGTAGGGATGCACTAGAAACAATGTTAAATAATGGAGAGGTTTCAACATTCTCTCTTGACAGTGAATCGCCACATAAGACGAGTTCTACGCGCATTAGTCTGCTTGGTACTGGAGATAATATCTCCACCACAATTTGATGAGATTCAACCTCAAATTGAGTTGAATCTTAATTTTTATCCTTATTTTAAGGTTCGATTATTTAAGAAGAAGACTCGTTCCTTCAATTTCTAGAAAAATGAGTACTATTCCTTTATGTTCATTGATCATTTTCACAATGTAAAGAGCTATAGGAGTAATTGATGGCACTTTGATCAATGCTTGGGTCCTTCCCTCATTGTCGCCAAAATGCTTATAGGTCACACAAGGGGCATACCAACCAGAACATTTTAGCTATATGTGATTTTGACCTTGTGTTCACTTATGTGAACGTTAAATGTGAGGGTAGTGCAAATGACTTTCGATTACTACTGACGGCGATTCAAAATGACCTATGGTTTTTGTTTCCTCCACCATGTTCCTAACACGACTCGAACTACCCATAGTATATCATCCGATTATAAATATTTGAAATTTAAAAATGATTATTAAAGTAATGATGCCCCACTTACCATGTCAGTGAAGTACTACCTTGTAGATGCCGGGTTTACAAGCTATATGTGCTTTCTAGTATGGTACAAATAGTCTCCTTACCATTCGAAAGAGTTCAAAAATTGTGTTATGTACAATAGTCATAGAGAGATGTTCAATCACGTATATTCAAGATTGAGGAACCACATAAAGTGTTCATTTGGTATTCTAAAAAAAGGTTTCCTATTATAGCTTGGGGGATGCCAAACTACTTTCTCAATCTTTAAAAGGACTTGGTCATTACTTGCTGTGTTTTACATAACTTTATTCAAAAGTGCAGTTGTGATGATAAAATTTTTAACGAGTCGTTGACTAAGGAGGAGACAAATTGGTATACCTTCTACTAGAGGGGTCATCTAAGTTAAGAAAAGATCAACACTCAATGTGCTTTCAGGGACGAGATAGCAATGCAAATGTGGAATGACAGAAACAATTGAAACAATCTAGGGTTAATTCATGTTTCATGGGAATGAACTTTCTATAAGTAATATGTCTACCTATTATGTATGCATTTTATTGTACTATCCTTTACTTTTGACATGGGTACTGTATAACTTATTCATGTGTCTTCAAAGTTGTATTGTTTGTTATATTGTGTTCAACGAAGTATTATACTTTACATTATTTCATGTTTGGACTTTTATTTTTCATTTATCATATTCATATTCCATAAAATAGTTGTAGCTTATTTAACTTGTGTCACCGGCGACGGGTTCACACAACCCTCCTTTATGTGCTTGTGGGACAGGACTGAGGGTATATATGGCCAAGACACCTAAAATTATAGAATATTTTTCTTTAGATGTCCTATGGGGGGGATCATATTGGTTCTTTCATATGGGTAGACTCATGGACATAGAGTGGTCACTCATGCTGACAGCATAGCAACACTACCTTTACTGGAGCATAGTCTCATTCCAATGCTAGCAATTCTACTAGACCTTTGTCAGCAGGCACACCTACGTAGAGCAACATGAACGGGGGTTTCAGCAATGATTCACACTCAAGACGATTGTATGATTCATTTTCTAACTTCATCATATCATCGCTGCTTTTTCCATTATGTGGATGTCTTATGTTTGTCATACTAGTGATTTTGATCCTTCTTATTGCTGTATTGATTAAGTTACTACCGATGTGATTTTTAGTTGGTTTCAAAAGGACAAGCATGTGACTGATGTTTGTCTAATGTTTCAATTTTAAATTTGGCACTACTATAAACTTGAATATATTTTTTTATGCATAATTTCCTATATATTTTGTTAACAATACATCATATAATATGTATAATTTCAAGATTTATATGTGTTGAAATACATAGCATAATATTCATTGTTTATGTAACTGTAGGTATTACTGTACGCCAACGTCGATCAATAGATGCTCTTACTTCTCATATCCATGATGTCTGGGGGCCAAATGTGGATAAGGGATTTATACACATGTTGCTAGATGCTAATATCATTTCCTTGTTGATAAATGATATATATGTTGAGCTATGTATGCCAAAGTTGGCATACAAGTCGAGGCGTTATTTCTAGCAGCCTTTCACCACAAAGTTTGTTATTGATCAACTTTATGACTTGAAGAATAGGTACAAAACAGTCACCATGATCATGCAACATACAAATGTGCTATATAATGAACATACATGGGAGATGTATGTGCCACTTGATTTGCATGACAAGCTTAGTCGTGTAAGAATATATTCCACTACCCAAATTATTTCTTTAACTATTGATTTTTTTTTCATTTTCCATTTGTAAAATAATTTTAATAATTTTTGAAATTATTTTCACATATAGTTGAGCCTTCTTCTGCGTGATATTTTAAGCGAATGGGGCCCCAATATGATTGTTACGAGAGATTTTTGCTGACACCACACCAATTGACCTAAATGATATTATGGAGGAAGAAGTTTTTGTTGAATTACAGGTGGGTGGGGATGAGCTTCACTTGATTATCTGTGTCGATTCTGATGTATCTCGTACACTTTCTCCTTATTATGGACTGCAAGCACCTATGTGGTCCCTAGTACGATTAGGGGTGGAAAGAGATCCAAATCTTGCACCTCCATATGTACCTCCACCACATGAAGAAGAACATAATGATAATGATAGGACATTAGTGGATGGTCAGATGAGCCACACACGGTGTGGACTCATGCGACGTATGATGAGGCCACGTGCATCTAGTTCCACTAGTACAAGCAAGGTAAGCACTGTGCGGTGCAAGCCACACGCAATCTAGCATTGCCATAGGATTAATCCAGATGCATATGTTTTGACAATGTTCATGTTATCTACAGCAAACTGTGAATTGCCTTCATTTTATTATATTTTCAAAATAAACTTGTATTGGACATTAAAATGCATTAATCATTGTATCGGTTAAACATTACTTTAAGACTTATCAAATAATGTTTTATTAAACCATAAGTAGCTTGATTTGCTAATTAATATTCTAAATATTTAATTGATTACTCTTTTTATTTAGATTAATTCATTTATTTATCTAAACAAATCATTACATTAAATGAAAATAAATTTAGGCAATATAATTCTATTAATATAATTTTATTTAATATATATGTATAATTTATCTATATTACATGTGATTAAATGTAATAATACATCTCTAATATAATCTATTATGTTTATATAATTAAATCAAAATTATCTAATAATACAATAATTTAATAATTTGCAAGTCAAATAAAATCCAGTTTATTCCTAAATTATATATTATATAATAGTGTAATTAAAAAATATATTACGTTATTTTTATTTGGATATTTAGTCAATTAAATATATTTTTTCCGATACATATACACATATTATTAATCAGTTTTTTTATTTATTAATCTATTTTCCTATACATAATTCAATATGCATTTTTTATTAATGTAATAGATAATTTTTAATACTAAATTTGCTTTCTAATAATGATTTTAATTTGAATTAATGAATAATTGTTCCAATGGCTTACAAAATATATTAATTTTATAATAAAGAAATAATAAAATATCAAATTAAAAAATTCAAATAAATTAATTATACATCATTTCATTACAATCATATTTCAATCATTACAAATATATATGTACATATACATCATCCAATAAAAAATATATATATATATATATATATATTACATTAAAAAATTATTCTCACCCCATAAACCCAACCAAAAAGTAATTAATTTGATATCAACAATAAAATTTATCTCTCATCAAAATACAAAAGAACAAACAACTCATTCTCAATTCATTTTTCATGTTTTTTCAAAACAAAAAGAAACACACGGCATATTCTCCAAATTTTTTTTCAAAAACCCATTCTTTCAAAATATTTTCTACAATTCACCCAAAAGCCAAAAGAATAGGTCTTTAGTTTCTCTCAAGTTGTGTTGAATATTTAGTCTATAAAAATTTATTTTTACTTGGTTTTGAATTATGAAATAAATGATTACTTAAATTAATGTTAAGTATTTTTTTTATTTATCTATAGTTGATTAATTGTGAAATAGTATTTTTTAAAAGAATGAGTAAGAATTGAAATTTTTTCAAATAATATTTTTTCTATACTATTGGAAGCTTTATCTTTTGTTAATATTAAAATATTATATATATTTATAAAATTAAATATAATATTATATCATTATCAGATCATGCTAGTTGAATTGATGATTAAATCGGTCAAACTAGTAAAATCAATAACTACTTATTTTATCGGTTATTTGTCTGATCCAATTTTAAAAACATTGACTTTGTTTGGTTGTGAATTGGGATATTTTTTCAAAATTTTTTGATAAAATGATTTTTGGGAAGTGGTGGGGTTGGGGAATGTGATATTTGTTTGTTTGTGTTTTGGATGGTAGGTAAAAAATGAATTGAGATAAAATTATTTATTTGTTTGTGTTTGAAAGAAAGCAAAATGTCACATCAATAACTTTTTTGTTGAACTGATGTGATGAAGTGAGTATTTTAAAATTATTTATATATATGTATATAGATTGAATGAGTAATGGTATGCATATATATATTTGTAATGATGAGATAACGATTGAAACTTTAGGGAATAATTTGGGAATGTGAATAGTAAAAATATTTTAAAATATAAATTTTATTTTTAAAAATAAAATTAAAAAATATAAAATATTTATTTATTTAAATTTTGAGAATTAAAAAATAAATTGAGAGTTTACGAACAAAGCCATTGATTCCCCAACATAAATCACCAGTCTCTCTAAGACAATTGTGGTAGCCAGCTTTATAGAAGATTGAGAAGTTGGATTTTTAGTAAGAATAGCATTGTAGAGTGATGGAAGAGGTGATAAAACGTGATGGGATGGCGCATAAGTATATTTTATCAAATATTTATTTCGTGATGGGTTGCTGCACATTATTTATATATTTCAATGTATTTACATAAATTATTTTAAATTAATAAACAGCTCATGTGCTTTGTGTAAATATATACGAGCTTAAATTTATAAAATATTTAAAATAAATTACAAAAATATTTGAATTCTATTCTATCTAATTCAAGACTAGCTTGTTAATCTTATACTCTTAATAAAATAGTAAGACAATAATTTTTATTATTATTGAATTTTTTAATTTGACTATGCACTAGAAAAAGAAATTCTCTTAGGTCAATGTTTGGAGGTCAAAAACGCAAATATAAGGTGTTTCTTAGATTATTAAAGTTTGTTATGAAGAACGGGCCAAAAGATAGAAAAAATACAAAATAAATTATTCAGTCCCAAAGGGATAGGCAGGCAAGGTGCATGAACCAGAACCCGTTTCTTGCGGAATGTGTGGATCCCATTGATCAACTAGACTAGAAGTCGGGGCAAAAAAGAGAAACACGACAGCAAGAGAGGGCCCCGCAGGCACGAGGAATCTGTAAATTTCAGTTTCAGGCCCTTAACTTTTATTAAATTAAAATTTTGGGCCCAAACTTTTTGGCAGGTTGAGGTAGTGGCCCTTGTTTTCATCTCCATGGATGGGCCTGCCATTTGCTGATTGGGCAGTGTTGCTATGCTCCATACTTCTTCATGAGATATTTAATAAGTATTTATCTTAAAAATAGTATTACTATTTTTTTTTCAATATTATCTTTTCTAAAAACATTTTGAAAACGGAATAAATGTAATGAAAATGTAGTAGAAGGAGTATTAATTAGCTCCAACAATTTTAGTACTAATACATAGGATGAGGGACGGACTTAGGATATCTTTATTTTATGGAGCAATCTAATTGTCAGAAATATTCTGAAAAATAGATTATATATTTTTTAGTGAATGAAGGCAATTTTATCTGTTTAAAATTTATCATCTCTCAACATCACATATAAGTTTTTAAAAATTTAAAGGTGAAGTGATTAGCCTGGAACCACGCTTATATCTCAGTCACTGAATTGTGTTATTAATACAATTCTACGTAGAAGTACAATTTTGATCCATTCAATGAAGTTTATATATTAAAGGGTAAAAATTGTAATTTTTTAGAATTATAAATTCTTGATTTTAAATTTAAAAAGAGGATATTTGTGTTCCCGTGTTATTACAATAATTGCACTAAATTCAAAAAGTTGATGCTTAAAATTCAATCTTCAAAATTTTCAAATTAAAGACATGCATAAATCCGTTCAGTTCAATCCACGACTCAAATCAAGTTTATTTATCCCCAAATGATATGATTTTATTTTTTAAAAATAATTTGTAATATACTGAATGAACTATTATAACTTTTGCGATAAGTCATCTGACTCGTGTGAATTCAATTGTGTACACATCTTAAAAACACCTATTAGCTGTTGAATGGAGGAAAAGCCAAAGAACAAGTTGACGTATAATTTAAGCTTCATTCGCACTCGCCACCTATCAAAGGGTTGGGCTGACGTACCTGTGAGCGCAACAATTTAATGATATATTGTTTTCTGTGTTACTATCACAACTATGGTTCTTGCTGTCCTCGCCGCGGGAAAGTTGTTGGAAAGAGTGGCTTGCGCGTGACGCCATTCCATTTTGATATATCTATTTTTAGAAAATAAGAATAGCGAAATGATAAAAAAAAAAAAAAAGGTAGAAAAAAAAAATATGAATCCTTTCCGCTCAATATCATCGGATTAGTAAGACTAACTTTCATCTTTGCTCGACAAATGAGTCTTGCAGTCAAGCTCCCTTCTATTTTTGCACTTGATGGCTAATTTTCACCAAGCTCAAGGAAATCTTTGCACGCTCTTATTAACTTTTGGGAGGCTTATGCCCCGTAAAAATTGTCTAGTTGAAACTATCTATTGGCCCATAGGTCTTGACACACTGTTAGAATTATAACTCTTTCGAAGTAATATTTCATTGATGGCTTGAGCCTACAGTTAATTGGTTCCAATCTATTCTTGAAATAAATAATTCACACACTTCCTTTCCAAAAATGATCAATATTCCTTGGGGTTACCTTGCACTTGAAAGAAGAAGTAGGAAAAGAAATAAATATGTTGAAACCCAAAAATACCAAATAATAAAATTAAGAAATAAAAGTAAAGTAATTTGATGAAATTAACTACAGGATTTAACATAGTTCGACAATATGTCTAATTCACCCGACAAATAAATGAATTTATTAATTTCAAATCAAAGTGCCAAGTGGAATTTAAATTCCATGAATCTCACGACAACACCCAATACCATCGTTCTAAATTCCATTATGAGATACTATCTCTAAAATAGTATAGAATTTATGTTCTAGGTCTATGGCTCATTCTATTCAACCTGAAAGAAATCGAGGTTTAAATATCCAAACAAATAGCCAAATGGACCATGGGCCTGTGAGAGGCGCCATGGCGCTGGCTTTCTGGAGTCGTAGCGCCTGCTGCTGAATGCCTAGCGCCACGATGCCTGGTCGCTGCATGCTTGTCTCACTCTATTTTTTCTGTTTCTCGTCATTTGTAACTTAAATTAGTCATTTTTGCCAAATGCCTTCCTTCACGCCTTCAGTTAAAGTCATGTGCTCTGGCTCTATTGTGAACAATGCAACTAATGACTGCAAAGTTGCAATCCAGCTAACGATACAACTTAAGACATAAAACACATATCCTGTCATAGACTTTCTACTGTTCAAATCTTTTGCATAATCCACATCCACATAGCCAACAATTCTAGTAGGAGAATTCAATTGACAAGATTTCAAACATCTATTTGCAGAGCTTCTCAGATACCTCATAATCCATTTCACTGCCTGCTAATGAGTCTTTCCCTGCTTGTGCAGGTGCTTACTCACAACTATATATGAAATATCTGGCCTAGTGCATACCATGGCATGCATCAAACTACCAACTGCACTAACATATAATACATTAGAAATGTGCTCAATCTCTTCCTCAATACTCGGTGATAGATTTGATGAGAGCTTGAGATAAGCTAAAAGTGGCGTACTAATTGGCTTGGACTTATCTAGTCCAAAACACTCAAGTACTTTCTCAATATAATTTTGTTGAGACACGTACAACAATCCCGAGTGTCTGTTTGGATTATCTCTATGCCTAAAATCTTCTTCGCACTTCCTAAATCTTTCATCTCAAATTCATCACACAACTGAGCCTTTAAAATGTTGTCTTAGATATATTTCTAGAGGGAATCAACATATCATCAACATAAAGCAACAAATATACACAAAGATTATCAATATATTTCTTATGATATACACAACAATCATAAATGCATCTAGTATATCTTATCTTGATAATAAAAGTATCAAACCTTTTATACCACTATCTAGGAGACTGTTTTAAACCATATAAAGATCTCTTCAAAAGGCATGCTTAATTTTCCTTTCCAAAAACAACGAATCCTTTTATTGACTCATGTAAATTTGTTCCTCCAACTCACCATGCAAAAACACTTTTTTCACATCCATCTGCTCAAGCTCCATATCAAATAAAGCTGCCATGGCAAATAACACGTAAATGGAGGTATGCTTTACAACTGAAGAGAACTCCTCACGAAAGTTAACTCCCTTTCTCTGAGTAAAACCTTTAGAAACCAATTTTGCCTTATATCTAGCATTCTCAACCTCAGGAATCCCTTCATTTTTCTTGTAGATCCATTTGCAACCTACAATTTTATGCCCTTTAGGTACATCAATAAACTCCCATGTGCTATTCTTGTGTAGAGACTCCATCTCTTCACTTATAGCAGCTACCCATTTATCAAAATCTGGATGAGAAACAGCCTCTTTATATGTGATTATATCATCTCCCATAAACTCCTTAGTCGAACTTAAAGCATAAGCAATTGGATCTAAATATGCAAACTGCAGTGGTAGTTTGATCCGCCTCCTTTCTGTATTGCGAGCCAAATGATAGTTCTGTATTGAATAATTTTTTTGATACTGATTAGGTGATAAGAAGCTTTCACTAGCTTTATCTACCACTTTTTGTTTCTCCTTTGAAACTTGTGGAGTGTCAATTTCAAACTACACATTTTCCTTGATGCCCTATTGACTACTTTCACCTTGCTCTACCTTTTTCATCATAACAAACTTATCGAATGTCATATCCCTATTGACAATCATCTTGGAGTCCCTGTCATCAATACACCACAAATGATAATCCTTGACTCCATTTGCATAGCCTCAGAATATGCAATTCTTAGCCCTTAGCTCAAGCTTTCCATCGTTGACTTGAGCATAGGCTGGACACCTAAATACTCTCAGATTTGAGTAATTAGTAGGAGACTTGGACCAAACTCCCATTAGTATCTTGTAGTCTAAAGCAGTTGATGATGATCTATTCACAAAATAGTAA
The DNA here is from genome assembly GCA_014898725.1 of Jacaranda copaia. Lineage (NCBI taxonomy): Eukaryota > Viridiplantae > Streptophyta > Magnoliopsida > Lamiales > Bignoniaceae > Jacaranda > Jacaranda copaia. Next base: position 266,456 of record JACGDI010005420.1, on the reverse strand, counting down.
GTAGTATTATTTGCTCCTACGCAAAAATTCTTGGAAAATCCAGTGTTGAAGAGTATGCATCTAGCTCTCTTCAATATAGTCCTATTCATCTATTATGCAACTCCATTTTTCTTTGAAATGTACAATTGTACGATGCCTCATAATTTCTTTTTTATTGCAGAATTTCTAAAATTCCTTATTGTAGAACTCTAATCTATTGTTAGTCCTCAAGCATTTGATCACCTTTCCTATTTGCTTCTTGATCAAAGTCTTTCACTGCTTAAAATTGATATTGCTTAAAATTGACAAACACCTCAACCTTATGCGTTAACATACACACCCATACTCTCCATAAGAAATCATCAATAAATGTTAGCATGTACCTGGCACCTCCCTTTAAGGAAACTTGAGAAGGCCCCTAAAGATCTAAATGAATATAATCCAAGGTGTCCTTGGTTCTATGAACTGCGGTGTTGAACTTCACCCTATACTACTTACCAAGAACACATTGCTCATAGAAATCCATCCCCTAGTCTTCTCTCCACAAAGTGAACCCCATTTGCTCAACTCTAACATTTCTTTCTCACTTATATACCTAAGCCGAATGTGCCATAATCTTATAGTATCATTAATTGATAAAAAAAATTGCTGCAGTACCAAAAACTGTGCTACCCTACAATATGTAAAGACTATTCCTTTTGTCCCTCTTCATGATTAGCAATGTATCTTTGCAAACTTGCAGAACGCCATGTCAAGCTCTATACTCACAGTCATTTTTATCTAGAGTACCAAGCGAAACTAGATTTTTCTTCAAATCATAAACATTACATGCAACTGTCAAGGTCCTCACAATATCGTCGTGCATTTTGATACTCATTATGTCAATCCCTACAACTCTGCAAAAAGCATCATTTCCTATGAGCACTTACCACATCGTATTTTTGATAAGTGGTAAACCAATCCTCTTGTGGTATATGTGATAGGAATAGCCACTATCCAAAATCTACTCCGAATTCAGAAGTCTCTCGATAACATTAAGAACAAGCTTACCATGAAACTTATCCTCAACAATTCCCGCAACATCATCCTATTTTTGATTAGAAGATTCACCTGCATTTTTGACCTTTCCATGTTCTGGACAATTTCGTTTCCAACACCTATTTTCTTTGCACCTAAAATATTTATCATTTATTCTAGGCTTGGTTCGGGACATGGATTGGCCTTTACTCTTTTCCCTTTTTTTTGGTCTCCTATTCGCAACTAATCTTTCATTATTTTCACTATCATTGCTATCCAGTACATGTTTTCTTAATTCATTTGAATTCAATATGGCCTTCACGTCCTCCATTAAAATCCTATCTCTACCATACAACAAGGTAGTAACCAAGTGTTCAAAAGATTTAGGCAGAAAACACAAAAGAATTAAAGTTTAATCTTTATTTTTAATTTGTACATCTATATTAGCGAGATCCAAAATCACTTTATTGAAATAATTAATGTGCTTAGTAATAGATGTGCTATCGAAATAGTACCCTGCAAGCCAATGAGATTGGCCTTGTAAACTATTTCACTCATGGTACAATCTTGATTGAATGATATTTTTATATGGCCATCTTCATCTTAGGCTTTATTATACTTCACTAGCATTTAGATGAAGCCGATAGATCATCTAAGATTGTGGGACTTTATTTAGTTACCATTGAATAGGTCTCACACGGTCGTGATCTTAAATCTTTCAAGTCATAGGATCTTATGAGACGGAACATCTAAGATCTGGATAGACTTACACTAATGATACATAAATTCAAGAGTTAGAGATTGCTCTATTCCATGAGCAACTGTATGAGATATGGGTACATGTTGGGGGGTGCTTGTTAGAGAATAAGGTACTAAAGATCCATTGGAGAATCCACTAGATAGCCGTAGTGGTAAGTTGGTAATGACTAATTTTCTTACTTACGCTAGTGCATATTATTAGTCCTTTGACTTGAGGATCCATGGTAATCTTGTGTCCGGTCCTCATGCTTTGACTCTTTCTTAACCACCTAGTGGGTCTTTCGGGTTGAGATTGAATATGAGCTACTTGGCATGGAGGTTTATGAGATCCAAGATGGAATCCGACTTCTCGCTGATGTGAAAGGCGAGTGCATCTCTTATGTATTCTATGATGATCAATTTCCAAAAATCCTCGTGCAAAGTAGTGTAACAATTTGGAAAATGAGTTTTTCAAAGGTGAGGACACACAACAGGGATCAAATATTGAGAATACAGACATAGTATCGACGTTATTAGGGAGTCGACAAATGTTTTACCCTAGACTTCTTTCAAGAGATAGGAGATGGAAGGATCGTATTTGCATGGTATGCATAGAGCAATGATGGTTCTCCAGAATATTCATTTTGGCCAATTAGTCAGACTCTATGGGCTTGAGGTTGGACATCGACCATGAAGATTGAGTACTCTTCAATTAATGGGATTAATTGAATTGAGTCGACTTGTTTAAAAGGAGTTTTAAAGTAGAACAAATATAAGATATTCAAAAGTTACAAGAAGTTGTGAGCTCGTGTCCAATGAATGGTAGAACTTATTAGGTTACACACAAAATTCAATTAACTTCCTAATTAATGGAGAGAATTTTCTAAGGTGTTAGAAAATAGTATCTCTTAGTGGACCAATTTTTTAGGCCCACTTTGAGGTCAATTTTCACTTAATTGATTTAAGTGTTAAATTAATCAACTAATTTTAGAGTTAAATTAATCAACTAATTTAAGAGTTACATTAGACCAATAGTTAAGGAGTTAATTATTTGGTGCCAACATGACCATCAATTGGTTAAGTTAACAAATTTAGCTTAAAGAGTTAAGTCAAAGGATAATTAATTAAATTAAAGAGTTTAATTTGATTAATTAAGAAGATTGAATTTTGGAGGGAAGACTTAAATGAGATTTGAGATGGCATCTTAATTAATCTAAAATGAGATTCCAAATATAATTAAGATGCAAATGAAATTTGGATTCAAGTTTTGCCACCTAAGCACCCCCATTGGCCACCCCCTTCATCGAATGTGTGATGCCACCTTGGCAGCACACTATTCCATATCTATATATAGATATAGAGAGCTAGTCAGCCAAATCAATGCTTATTGGTGTGAAGAATTAGATTCTTCATTTTCCTCCAAAATTATTTGCAAGCTAGCATTCATTTGTTGAAAGCTAAGCTTCTTTCTTCATCCTCCTACCCCATTTTAGCCTCCACCATTAGCAAATCTCTGGTCTTACTCCAGCTCATAGATTAGAAATTTAGGAAGATCTTATTGGTGTGTGGATTTTTACAATAGAGACAAGGCGTGTGACTTGCTCATTTCTGGATTAGATCCTTGATTTGCTTGTAGGCACTAGTTACTTTGATGTTTTTAAGTTTTGATATTAGATCCTTGTGCCTTACTAGCCTTCATGTACATTTCTTTATCCTCAATGTGTATAACCACTATTTCAAATATAACCAATTTGTGAGGAACTTCATCATATACAAACTCTCCAACTTTGGCACAACCACGCTGGTGTACTTTCTATGGCAACCTCTCTTAATACGTTGTCTGCTAGCAATAACATCAGAGTACTATAAGCTTTCACCATAAATTTATCCTTTTCCTCATCTGACAATATCTCTAGCAAGAAATCTCTATCTTTTAGTGCTCTCTGTAAACCTTGTTGACACAAGAGGGCATGCACCTTCATCTTCCATAGCCTAAAGTCGTTCTTCCTATTGAATTTCTCTACCTTGTATTTCATGGTTAACATCTGGTCAATTCTGGCTCTTGATACCAATTTGTTGAAACCTAGAAAGATTAAATAGTAAAATTGAGAAATAAAAGTAAAGTAATTCGATGAAACTGACAATAAGATTTAACATAATTTGGCGATGTGCCTAATTCACCCGACACAGAAATGAATTTATTGATTTCAAATCAAAGTGTCAAGTACAATTTAAATCCCACAAATCTCACGAGAACACCCAATACCCTCATGTTAAACTCCATTCTGAGATACTATCTCTAAAACAATATAGAATCTTTGTTCTAGGGTTCGTCTTTGGTTCATTCTATTCAACTTGGAAGAAATCAGGGTTTAAATACACAAGCAAATAGCCAAATGTGGTGTTGGCTTTGTGGCGCCGCATTGCATGCCCGCCTCACTCTGATTCTTCCGTTTCTTGTCATTTGTAACTTAAATTTCAAGGCATAATTAATAAAATATAATGATGATTTAATTGTTTAACTTCATCTCGAACTAAGGAGGCATTCTGGCATTTCTTTAAACAAACCAGATATAGTTCGAAAATATCTTGGCATTATATGTAGAACATAGTGCTTATAAATACCACACAGTTATATATGTTTAATATTATCGTTTCAAATCATCTAATATATTAAAATGAAAACTAAACTGGTCGAATAAAAGTCGAAACAACCAAAAATTTAAGTAATTTGGTTAGCATTTCAAATACTAATGATGAAAACAGTGGGAACATTTGAAACTCTAACGTTCCTTTGGATTCAATTGTGAAGTTAAATTCTCAATTATCCTTTTGTTATGGTCCCATGTTCCGGCAAGGGGGATGATTAAATTAGTCTACCACTAAGCATTAGATTAATAAATAATGTCATTCTCATGATTATGAATTTGTAGATATCCGTTCGTATACATTATGAATTTGCTCTCTTTATTCTGCTCACCAAAATGTATCGAACTGACAGGCATAAATCCATCAATTAGCTAGCATAAATTATTTTTAAAATTGTCAAGTTGTTATTCCACCATTCTGAGCTGGCCAATGGCCATGAAGAATTCAAAGCTGCGTCTGCGCCTCCGCCTGCGCCTGTTTTTCTTTCTTGGTTTTAAGTGGATGTGGTTACCCGGATTTGGATTTGGTATCAATATACCTAATCTGGTTTTTAGTAGTCCTTTATCCTGATTAGAAATGGTATAAAAATAACTGTTTAAATCAATATTCGCATTTGTCTTCTTTCCTAATCAATTCTTCAAGTTGTGATGTGGATAAAATTTGTCTTCGAAGCCTCTTTAAAAGTTTGTTATTGAATATTGTAAATTGTGAGTCTCTAATGTAAAAGTGTGTTTGTTCATAAAATTTATTCAAATGAAAAATAAATTAGACCATCATCTTTTCGTATAGAATATGGATATTTGTATTGTTTATTGGAATTTTCCATGTATAGGATATGATGTTTAACGCATAAATTTGGTTAAAGGAGTTGGAAGTTGGAAGGTGATATGGGATAATCTAGTAGGCCCAATATCAAGTGGGATAGCTCAGAAGGCCCAATATCAAGTTTGTTTGGTCGACCTATATCGACCTTACTTGGTAGAGTCTGTGGTCGACCCGCATCGACCTCAGGACCACTCAAGATATTTTAACAGTTAGGTCTGGTCGACATATATCAACCTCAAGACCCACTTCGGCGTTGACTCAGATCTCTACCACATTTATTAGTCTAACATATAGCATGCTTCCACATTAATGACGCGTGATAACCGGTACAATCACTGCCACCAACCTTGCCACTAGCTCTGCCAACCTTGCTACCACCTCTGGTAGGGAGGCGCCTCTAGAGGTATTATTTACCCTGGAAAACAGGAGATTCAGTCACCTGGAATAGTACTGGGATCTGGATATGGAATGACTATCAACCCCCTGGCAAAGACAAAAGTCAATACACCTGATAAGGGCACCATGGTCAAATCATGCTTGGAGAAAGCTATAAATACTTCATACTCAACCACACTCAAGGTAATGCCAAATACGCCATAAACCTTCTATATTCTCAGTATTCTGTTCAATTACTATATCTCGATCAGAACTAACTTGAGTATCGGAGTGCTTTAGCTGAGAGCACTTTGGCTAGTTTAACGTGTGTTGTGGTTGCAGATCTCAGTCTTCGAGAGAAATACAACTTTGAGTGCTTGACCTTCCTGGTCGAATTCATCCCAAATACTACCCTTTTCATTATAAGTGACTTTCAGCTGCATCAGTTTTGGCACCGTCTGTAGGAACTATTGAGATTACAACGAAAAGATGGTGAACACATGCAGAATAACATCCAAAAGGGAAAAGAATAGGAGATCCACTTCTCCACCTCCCCCTAACCCCTAACAAGGTATACACACTCCAGGTACCAGTGCCCCTCAGGAGCAGGTGGCGACTCTCACCATGCCCAAATTAATGCAGCTGATAAGTAAGTAGATTTCAGCCTAAATATCAGCCCAACTAGCTGCTGCTTTGAGCAGACACACTACAGTACCTACTTCTATCACCAGTGCAACTCCATAACTGTCTCCATTGGAGAATAGGTCTCCTGAGAATAGCTGCAGCCGCAGAGAATCTAGGCAGTTGTCCGCCAGGTACGAGATCAATCTCAGATGCCCACAGAAAGAGAGGAGACGACCAAAAATATGGGAAGAGATAGCGGACTTGGTAGATCACGTCAGACCTAATCAAGCTATGCAACGTGATAAGGTCGAACACTCTAGGTGTGACTACCGCAAAGAAAGAGGAGAGTCTACAGACTTTGCGCCTCAACCCATTCGAGCCCTACAGCGCAATAGGGCCAAGCATGTTAGATTGGGTCTTAACCAAAATGCCACCTAGGTAAATCGGGACAAATGGGAAGAAGTATCCCATCAAGTCCAGCAGCTGAATAGACACCTCGATGATATTTTAAGGAGAAATACTGATAGAGCACCAAATTTGGATGCTCCTCACAGATCTCATCACGAGAGAGAGTCCTCTTTCATTTAGGATATCATTGACGAGCGCATCGCCATTGACACCAAAGTCCCAACAGGTCTACCGAGGTATGATGGCTCTATTGACCCCAACGAGCATCTTATGCAGTTTGAGCACATAATGTAGTTGCATGGACACAATGAATACCTCCATGCCAAGATATTGGTGACCACCTTCCAAGGCATCACACTAGACTGGTTCATGAGCTAGAACCATTATCGATTTATTCTTATGACCAGCTGTGCAACAAGTTCTTACACCAATTTGCTAGCAAAAGAAAGATAAAGCTCCTCCATACCTACCTCCATATTGTCAAGCACGATGAGGGAGAGTCCCTCCGTGATTTCTTCACTAGATTTCACATGGAGGTCCTAAAAATAGATAACCCTAGGATTGAATTCTTGATTGATGTGTTGTTCTTGGGGCTCAAACACAAAGAGTGCACCAATGCATTGGTGCGGGAACGTCCTGGGTCGATAGAGGAGCTGCTTGACTTGGCAAAAAGGTACATGACAGGAGGAAATGAACAGGCTCAAGTTCAGATCCTTCGAAGTCGAGAAGAAGAAGAAGAAGGAAAGAGACGACTAGAAACACAAGGAGTGAGGTTGATCTTTGATCAAGCATTTCCACAACTATACACCATTAAACATCCCGAGAAAGGGGGTCCTTTACACCATCCAGCATGATAACCTCCTTAAAAAGCCCAAAATGTTGACGGAGACTAAAGCTATAAAGAAATCAAAGAATATTGCCACTTCCATAAACAGAAGGGGTATGACATGGATGAATGCTTCAATATCCAAGACGAGATCGAGAGGTTGATCAGGCAGGGTCATCTCAAAAAATACATAGCTATGGATGCTTAGACTGGAGGGGGTAAAATTAATCAAACTCCCCATAGAAAAAGGTCAGTTAGCCCCATAAGAGAAGATAAAGGAAAAAAGCCCGCCCAGAAAGATCGCCCACCCATCAGAGGGGTAATTGACATGATTGCAGGAGGTCCCACTGGGGGGACTCTAAGTTCACTCGGAGGCAAACATAGAGGAGGCTTGAGTCCAATAAAATTTTGCCTATTGAGATAACGTTTCACCTTACAATGAGCACAGAACCCATTTCATTTATCGATGCCGACCTGGCTCACCTCGAGGGCAGGAATATCGATCACAAGATAGACTGTTCGATGATTGTCTCTATGGAAATTGCAAACTTTAAGGTGCACTAGGTTCTAATCGACAACGGTAGCTCGATGAATGTCATCTTCTTATCCACCGTAAAGAGGATGAATATGGGAAAATTAAAGTTTGAACCTGTGTGCATGCCGTTGGTCAGATTCGGAGGGTCAAAGATCATATCGGAGGGGTTAATCAACTTGTCCACATCTTTTGGAGAGGCTCTTCGGAGGAGAACATTAATGCTGAATTACCTTGTGGCCGATGCCCCATTTGCCTATAATGTCATCATAGGCCAACCTGCCCTTAATGACTTCCATGCTATTGTGTCCACTTATCATCTGAAAGTTAAGTTTTCAATCCCAGTAAGCACGGGTGAGCTTTTGTGCAACCTGAAGGAGGCATGGAGATGTTACAACATTTCAGTTGAGTCAACCAAGTAGAAAATTCAACCGCAACTGAAGACTTCGGAGGACGCCTCTGTAGCAGAACCTGAAGAGTCCCAGAATATCAAAAAGTGGAAGCTTGAAAACACTAGGATAGAACCCATCGAGGAGTTTAAGGCTATTGAGCTCGAACAGGGTAATCCTGAAAAGATGACACAAATTAAAACAGAGTTGGGCCCCCACTTGGAGTATCTTATGGTCGATTTTCTGAGGAAAAATATCAACATTTTTGCTTGGAAGGCATCCAACCTTCAAGGGATCAACCCTAACATCATTGTGCATCGCTTCAATACTGACCCCTTGTATAAGCCGGTCAAACAAAAGACAAGGACGTTCAATGTCGAGAGGATGCAAATCATCGAGGAGGAGATTAGAAAACTCTTAGATGCAAGATATATTGTAGAAATTTAGTATTCCTCTTGGCTTTGTAATCTTGTCCAAGTCCCAAAAACTGAGGGATAGTGGCGGATATGTAATGATTTTATTGATTTGAATAAAATATGTCCTAAGGATCCTTATCCTCTACCTCAAATAGATTTACTAGTTGATTCAACTACTGGGTGTGAACTATTAAGTATGATGGATGTATTTCAAGGCTATCATCAAATCTTCATGGCACCGGAGGATAGGAATAAAACATCTTTTATTGTTTCTAATGGGTTATATTGCTTTCTTGTCATGTCGTTCGGATTGAAAAATGCCGGGGCAACTTATCAGCAGTTAGTCAACTTCATGTTCAGAGATGAGATTGAAAAATCGTTGAAAGTCTATGTTGATGACATGATAGTCAAGATGAAAAAAGCCCGAGACCACTTTTTCAACCTTAGTCATACTTTTAGGATCCTAAGGGTGTTTAGATTGAAGTTGAACCTGAGCAAATGTATGTTTGGGGTCCGAGGAGGAACATTTTTGGGCTATATGGTTAGCTAAAGAGGTATTGAGGCGAATCCACAAAAAATTCAAGTCATTTTAGATGTCACCCCTTCGAGAATAGTTCAAGACATTCAGAGGTTGGTGGGGAGAATGTGGCTTTGGAAAGATTCATCGCGAGATTGGCTAACAAAGGCTCCCTTTTTCAAAATTCTCAAGAATGCCAAAAAGATGAATTTTCAATGGATGGAATAGTGTGATCGTGCATTGATCGAATTGAAGCAGTATTTGGCTTCACCCTCGATGTTGGAAAAATTCGAGCTGGGATAAGTACTTCAGTATATTTGGCAGTATCAAAAGCATCAATTAGTTCAGTACTGGTATCGACTCGAGATAGCAACCATCGATCAGTCTACTATTGCAATAAATCACTTAAAGGGCTAGAACATAATTATTTGGAAATTGAGAAATTTGCGTTAGCATTAGTGACCGTTTCTTGAAAGCTGAGACAGTACTTCTAGTCTCATCTATCATAGTGCTAACCATTCAATCATTGAAACAGGTGATGGCAAAACCTAATACATTAGGCAGATTGATCAAGTGGGTGATCGAGCTGAGGGAGTTCGATATTAGTTTTCAACATTGAATGGCCATCAAAGTGCAGGTACTTGCCGACTTCATTACGGAGCGAGTTAACTTGCCCGAGAAGAGTATCCCAGCCCTTCTTATTTGGACCTTGCACATTGATAGGTCATCGACCACATCTAGAGGTGGAATAGGGATTGCTCTTTGCTCCCCAGATGCTGAGGAGTACGATTTTGCAATCAAATTGGATTATACAGTCACAAATAACAAGACTGAGTACGAGGCCCTGCTGGCAGGAATGAGAATGGCGCTTGAGCGAGGGTTTGAACATTTGGTTGCGATTATGGACTCCCAGTTAGTCATGGATCAAGTTGAGAGAAATTTCAAAGCCAAAGAACAATCGATAACCCGATACCTAGCCAAGGTAAAGAAGTTGCAGCAATCATTCAAAAGATTTACTCTCAGCCAAGTCCCCCGATCTGGGAATGAATGGGCGGATGCTCTCTCCAAGTTTGCCAGCTCCATCAAAGGAATAAGAGACAAGAAATTCACATTTTTGGTCTCGAATAGGCCGTTAATTGCACTCTTTGATGAGAACCTGGTAAAAACTATTGAGAAGACGATAGTTTCTTAGCAGACCCTAATAAAGCTATATCTTAGCAAAGGTACTGTCCCTGATGATAGAAATGAGGCTCGGTGACTTTGAGGTCAAGCCTCCAAATTTGCCCTCGACGAACACGGTCAGTTATACAAGAGATCCTTCGTTGGACCCCCCTTGAGATGCTTGGATCAGGATTAGGCGTCAGAAGTATTATAGGATGTTCATGCAAGCATGTGCGGCAACCATTTTGGAGTTATGTCTCTTGCCCACAAAATAATCAGGTATGGGTATTTTTGGCCAATATAATTGAAAGACTCCGTGGATTTTGTACGCAAATGTACATCATGCCAAGTCCATTCCAATCTGCCGCACTAATGGTTAATGTCTAGATTTCCTAGTTGTTTGATCAGTGGGGAACGATATAGTGGGCTCTTTGCCGAAATCAACAAGGAAGCAAAAGTTTATAATTCTAGTGGTTGAATACTTTACCAAGTGGGTTGAAGCTGAGGCTGTCCCTAAGATAATGGACGCTGCCATAAAAAGTTTTATGTGAAAAAATATCATTTGCCATTTTGGCCTACCATAGGTCCTTATTTCAGATAACAGAACTTAGTTCTAGAGTAAGAGTACAAGAGGTTGGTGCGAGGCTTTGGGGATTGCACAACTTTTCACTTCGGTGGGTAACCCTCAGTCGAACAATTAGATTGAGGTGAGCAATCAGACTATCCTCAACCAATTAAAGGCCAGAATTCAGGACACTAGTGTGAATTGGGTAGATGACCTGCCCGATGTGCTATAGGCTTATAGGACAACTCCCTAAATAGCCACCGATCACACCCCTTACAACCTAGTTTATGGGTTTAAACTAGTCATTCCTTCAGAATTGATCCAACATACTGCTCAAGTCATCTATTTCCACCCACTAAGAAACACGTCGGAGAGGAAGCTTGATCTCAAAACTATCGATGAATGTCGACATGAGGCTTATAATACTATACTGAGCTAAATGTCGAAGATGGCTCAAAATTATAATAAAAGGATTAGAGAGCACTGTTTCAATGTTGGAGATCTTGTCCAGTAGAGGTCTCCAAAAATGTGGGCAAGTTCAAAGCAAAATGGAAAGGGCTATACTCCATTATCAAAGTAGCAAAACACAATACCTATAGGTTGGCCAACATACAAGGAGATGAACTCCCCCGCCTGTGAACGCAACCAATCTTATGAAGTTTTATATTTGAAAATGTACAATACTTATCCTTACAGCCCTTTGGCTTGAATAAAATTCCAATTATATTGGCTTGATTGTTATCTTTAATAATTCTAGTCAACCTCATAGTCAATGACTAAGCAGCCCCTTGCTGCCACCTAAATAGCTCTTAGCTATCTAAGTCTCTAGTCGACCCCATAGTCGACAACTAAGCAGCCCCTTGCTGCCACCTAAACGACTCCTAGCCATCTAAGTCTCTAGTTGACCCCATAATCGACAACTACACAGCCTCTTGTTGTTACCTAAATGGCTCCTAGCCATTCAAGTCTCTAGTCAACCCTGTAGTTGATGACTAAGCAGCCCCTTACTGCTACCTAAACAGCTCCTAACTGTCCAAGTCTCTAGTCGACCCCATAGTCGATGACTAAGTAGCCCTTTGCTGTAACTTAAATGGCTTCTGGCCATCCAAATCTCTAGTTGATCCCATCGTTGATGAACAAGTAGCCCTTTGCTGCCACTCAAATAGCTCTTAGCCGTCCAAACTTTCAGTTGACCCCGTAGTTGATGAGTAAGCAGCTCTTTGCTACCATTTAAAAATGGCTCCTAGCTATCCAAGTTTTTGGTCGACCATCTAGTCAACCTCTACGCTGACGAATGAGCTTTTCTAGGCAATCATCTAATTTTTGTCAACCCCATAGTTGGCAAAGGATGCAATTCCTTCTAATGAGCAATTAACTCTAAAGGCCGAACAAATAGTCGATCAGGAGTATTAATCAATCGACGACGCAGTCGTACAATACAATTGCTATGCAATAGGCAATCAAGTATTCTCCTCATTATTACAATGGGAATTAAAGGCTATAAATGGCACAACATGATGGAAATGAAAAATAAAATATGCCTTTATTCATCACTCACTGGCAAGTTACAATCACAAAAAAAAGGCTGGTTCAATTTCGACTTGGCTTTTCTTGCCCATCTTGAGCCCATTCTGAGTCAATTTCTAGCATCGCAAAGATGAGCGGCGAGATTGCTTGGGGAGGTTCAGAAGGTCCTAGGATGTCACCTATAAAATTAGTCGATCATTTTATGTACTGCGCCAGATCGACCTTTTCATCCTTCATTTAGGCTACGAGATCCTCCGCGAACGCAAATTCAGTAGATATTTGCTCTAGCCTGGCATTGACCTCAACTTTCTTCTTTTGTGCCTTAGTCAGTGGCGCATCGGGTGTAGCCACGGTAGGTTTGCCCTCTGGGGCCTACTTAATGCTGCCCTCCTCTGGCTCAGGATAAGGCTCCAGTCTCTCATTCAGCATGAGGCTTATTCGATTCCTATCCTCAGCTCAAAAAGCATAGACCAAGTGCTTGAGTTGCTTGATAGCCTTATGGAATGCTTCACGAGCATCATCAAGCGATGCAACCGTGCTGGCATCCTAAAAAGCCATACTCACCACAAACTGTTCAACACCCTCGCACTGCACTATGGGCAAATGTTGGAGGAAGGTTTCTTTAGCTTGGCTGGTTGCCTCCGCATGACCTCAAGCTCGACTAGAACTGAAGCTCACCTATAGGTCCAGCTGGGCTTTCTTTATATTGTTGTCCATTCTACTCGGATTCTCAATGGCTTTGCTCAACTGTTGATCCTTTAAGTCGAGCTTCTTTTGGAGGTCGGCTATCTTCTTATTTAGTTGCTCGACCTGGAGATGGGAGAACTCGAGCTATACTTTCAACATTTCCATCTCTCCTCTCGCCTCTAACTTCTCCTTGGCAGCCAGAGCTATCTTGGATCGTCAGTACATGTTGTAGCTCAGCTATCCTATTTGAAACATAATAATGTCATTTTTCAAACCAATATATGAGAAAAATTATGGTCAAGACTATCAATCTCAAACTCACCACATTGCAGTAGTAGGACATCTCCTTCATTATCCCGAGCTGGCTGAAGTTCATCAGCTTCTATTGGTCGATCACGAATAGCCCAGATGTCATCCACTTCAGAGCCTCATTACCTGTCGATCCTCTTTGGATGATGGAGGTTGAGTTGGTCACTTCCTTATTTCGATTGGTGGAGAATTGGGGAGGGGACAGTCTAGGAAATTGGAACATCAGACTATCACCCAGTTTACTAAATAGGTTGTAACCTGTCACAACCTTTTGCTTTCCCTTTCCCCCAGTGGCCTTTTTTGGTGCATAACCTCTCTGTTCGACCATTTGCCTCTTGCCCCAACCCACAGGGCTACTGTGTACAGGCTCCTCCCATGAATAGATTGGGTTTCAGGAGCCTGCTCGATTTATGGTGGGGGTAGTGCAAACGTCGACCTTGTTGAACCTGCCTGCTTTGCAGTACTTTCTCGTCAAGCGACAGTAGCTTGACAACGCTCCTCGACCTTCAGTACTTGAACTTGAGATTCGTTGTGGCTGTAGACCATTATCTCATCACAATCTGCACGGGCAAACAAATTAAGTAAATAATCAGAATTGAGCAGAAAGATCAGTGTTCAATCAAAATAGTCGACAAAAAGTCTCTACCTAGTCGATTGCCCGTAGGCAGATCGAGTTGGACAAGTGATAGGCCAGACAAAACCAAACACCTCTCTTCAGCCAGAACTAAGGCCTCCATTTGTCCAAATCTGACCAAATTCCGGATGAAAGTGTTGGGCCAACTAGGTGTTTGGTTTTTAGGCGTCTCCATAAGCCCTCTACACCAATCCCTTGGAATGGCAAGAAACCCTGGCCCCCAAACATAAAAGAAATATTTTTTCCACTCTTACCCATAAGAAGAGGTGGGGGATACTAAAAACTTTCATTGAGGTCGAGCAGTCAGGTAATAAAAACCAGACTCTTCAGTGCTACCCGACTTTCAGGACATGGGTAGGTGGAATAAGTTTGAGAAATTGGCAAAAGACACAGGCTGGTTGTACAAGTGCATTAGCACCGCAAAACTATATAGTGTGGCAAAACAGTTTGGGAGTAATTGGGTGATGTAGACTTCTAGACCTAGTAAGAGGTCAACTATTAGTTGGGCAAGTGAAAACCTAAGGCCGCATTTTAACCCCTCCTCAAACACAGTTACATACCCCCGGGGAGGTTGATGCATCCTACCTTGAGTCCCTAGCGTTATCAACTTATATTCTTTGGGGATGTGGTATGTTGCCTAATATAGACTCAGTTAGCAGGAGTTATCTTAGAGGCTATTTCAGTGTAGTGGTCAGGAGTAAACAATCGGCCCTCGATTAAAGGCACGTCACTAGGGCCAGCATCCCCCTCTAAAATAACCCTAACATCGCTCGAGCTAGAGCTATCGCTCATGGATGAACTCGATTCACTCCCACGAGATGTTTCAGATATACTCTCTGCCCTAATCTCCCCCTTATGGGCCACACTTTTTGATCTAGTGTTATCATTATCTGAACTAGTAGACATGCTTCTACAAATGAAAAGGTAGAAAAGAACAAGAATGGCAGTGGCACTTACAATGAAAATCTCGAAAAGGCAAAGCACACGGAAATTTGAAGAGCTTTAAAGACAATAATTCAACTAGAAGTATTGGCAGCAAAAGTATAAATTGAGTCAATTATCCAACTATTTATAGGCGTTCGTGCACAGAAATCCAAGTAACTGTTATGATGACAGCCTTCCCTAGTACGCTTCGTATTCTGCGCACTAATAGGCATATTAAATACAGAGAAACCACCTCAAACCCTGGTCGGCAGTTTAAAAACCTGGGTCGAGGACTCAAAAACCTTAGTCAAACATGGTAACCGCTGTAATTGAATGCAAACTCCCTACTCCTTATTGTCGATAAGCTCGATCAGGACCGCAAGTTGGGGGGATTCATGATATGGAATAACCCAGTAGGCCCAACAAGCCCAATATCAAGTGGGATAGCTCAAGAGGCCCAACATCAAGTCTGTTTGGTTAACCTATATCGACCTTACTTGGTAGGATCCGTAGTCAACCTACATCGACTTCAGGACCACTTCAGATGTTTTAACAGTCAGATCTGATCGACATCTATCGACCTCAAGACCCACTTCAGAGTTGACTTAAATCTCTGCCGTATTTATTAGTCTGACAAGCAGCATGCCTCTGCATTAATAACGTGTGACAATCAGTACAGTCGCTGCCACCAACCCTACCACCAACTCTAACAACCTTGCCACCACTTTTGGTAAGGAGGCATCTCTAGAGGTACTATTCACCCTGGAAAATAGGAGATTCAGCCACTTGAAACAGTACCGGGATCTGGACATGGAATGACCATCAACCCCTTGGCAAAGACAAAAGTCAATACACTTGATAAGGGCACCATGGTCAAATCATACCTGGAGAAGGCTATAAATACTTTATACTCAACCACGCTCAAGTTAATGTCAAATACGCCATAAACCTTCTATATTCTCAGTATTCTGTTCGATTACTATATCTCGATCAGAACTAATTTGAGCATCGAAGTGCCTTAGTCGGGGGTACCTCAGCTAGTTTAACTTGTGTTGTGGTTGCAGATCTCAGACCTTGAGAGAAATATAGCTTTGAGTGCTCGACCTCCCTGATTGAATTCATTCCAAATACTACCTTTTTCACTATAAGCGACTTTCAGCCGCATTAAAAGGATTCAAGAGTCAAGAGTAAGGATATAAATAGGAGTATTTATAATTTATTGTCCCACATTGGAATAGATATGTGAAAGAAGTAGCTTTATTTATGAATTGGTTGCAAGACTTTGTGTTTTAAAAAGTTTACGAGTGGAGAAGACCACGTGTGAGCACGGGCACAAGCTCCAACTAGGTGTTGCAGCAAAGTCGCATTAGAGTGCACTTTGTACTTCGCACGTGCGTATAGTTGCGAAGAGCCCTCATCAATTGGTTTTTTCAAATTTGACTTGTTAGTCAATTGATTAGTTTGATCATTCAATGTGTCTTTTAATTAATCAAGATTGTTAAATCATAATTTTATCAAAGGTTATGACTGTTGCTTAAAAATTATCGTTTTTCAAACTAACAGACACAACAAATTAAATATTACAACTCTCTAAACAATTATACTTGGAAGGATACTAATTTATAAATAAAGAAGTCTTGTTCTGTTTCAAATTATCAAAAGTTTCTAAGTACTTTTCTCTCATAAAATAGTTTCTGTCGAATTAATATTTTGTAGTACTAATTCAAGATGCTTGTTTTGTCCTGAAAGATGAATTTGATGTAACCTATTGCAGTAATAGGGGGCAAATTCTGTCTTAAAAATAGAACTTCATCGTTCTACTCAGGCTATTGTTCCAAGTCCTATTCACTATTCACCAACAGTGCTTTGCTTTTATGTTTAAATATATTGTACTTGACGGCCCATCTTAATGAGCGGTGCATATCTTTAAAAATAATTTATAAATTAGAATATATTTGGATCAAAAAATTATTTGACTCAATAACATCACTTTCATACATAAATTATGATGTTAAAGGTTTGAACCTAATAAACTTTTGATGTGCATGTATACAAATTATAAAAATAAAACAAAATTAAAGCATATAATTTGGGATATATGAGTTGCTATGGAAGGCAATCTATATAATCCTAATAATTTTAGCACATATTACGACTGTGCTAAAGTTTTAGTCTAAAACAAATAAAAATATTCATTAATTTTCTATACAATACTTATTTTTTAATAAATTTAATATATTTATCCAAATTTTTGTATAAATTAAAAAACAAATTACGACGAAATGCTATTAGTAGTGCATAAATTAAGTGCATTATAAATAATAGTTATTGTATAACTTATAGTTATTGGTATTAAAAGATAAAAATAAGAGTATTTTAGGCATATATTTTGTGAAGCACATGCAAATTCAAATTGATATGCTTTATTAAATTGAGTTTTAAAATGATGGAATTCTGCAATAAAATTTAAAGTATTTACATTTATTCACTGACAAAAATTCAAATAGAATGAGCTAAAAGAGTTTGCCCGTGCGCAGCTTATTTCTTTTAAATTGAATGAACTCGAGTTTGAATAAATCCAACTTAACCCGATATATTCAGTCTAAAAAGAGCAGAATTATCAAGAAAATGAAATTTTGTGAAAAGAAGTACATATTTAAACACACACACACACACACACGCACATATAAAAAGTTGGATAAATATAAAATTGAGAAACTATATGGGCCAATAAAATGGACCTTGATGCACATCCAAAAATTCTATCCGGGCCAAATTCATTTAAAGCTCCGGACATAGCGGGACACAATATGGGCTTCAAAACAACCTAATAAGTAATTAGTATTATTACTTAATAGGATGGGAAAATGACAGGCCCGTTCTCAGAAGACCATTGGGTCCTTTTTGATTCTTGGATACAAGACTTTGTTTAGAAAAATAAAAAATGAGCACAGATATTCCATTTTCTTATGTGAAAAATAAGAATTAGTTAGAAATGTTTTTAAATTTAATTAAGTACCATAGAAAGATAATATAAATGCTTTTTTGTGATTGCAGAAATCCATGTATATTTCTCGTAAACCAAATGAAGACTTTTTTTTTTTTGGTTATTTTACCGTAAAATATAGAATAAAAAAGCATCGGCAGTGTTTGGTTATGATTTTTGTGTGATTTTAATGTGTTTTGAGAGAATGGATGTTAAAAGTGAAATTGAAGAATGTGAAAGTTATATTGGTGAATATAATGGATTTTTGGTTATGCTTTAAGAAAGAGTTAAAATTTATTTTGGGAAGTGTTAGTGTGTTTGTTAATGTTTTAGGGGATACATTTTTTACTGTAATAGTCAAATCAATACTTTTTTGTTTGATTTTTAAAGTGAAAATAAAATTGAACAATTTGTTTTATTGTAAAAATAATAATAAAATATATATGATATATATGTATGTACATATTGAAAAATGAAGAAGTTTTGGGTATGATAAAAAATAGAAGAGGGTCTTCTAAAAAAATCTATTTTAATATTTTGAAAAAAAATAAATATATATCTAATAAAATTTCCCCAAAACAAAATTATTATGAGGAACATAACGAAACACTTCACATTGTTTTTGTTTACGTTGGAAACTCGAGTAGGGACGTTAAGATTGTTTGGTATTTATGTCGAAGCAAATTCAGGTTTAGACGAATGAGTAATAGTTCTCATGGTTTAGAAAAAATATTGAGCATTAGCATATGCCATATTGTTTAAAGAAAGAACCTCAAGAAAATATTTAGTTCTCATTTATTTCTAAAATTTGCGCTTTTCGGGGGTCATCAACCTTACTATGAATTCTCTATTTTATTATTAATTTTTATTTTATATTTCAACTTGTTGTATTTATTATTAATGTTCTATATATATATATATATATATATATATTTAATTTTCAATTAATTATTTTTATAAAAAAATATTGAATACATATATCATATAGTTATAAAATAAAATAAAAGATTGATTAAGAAATGAAATAGAATCTTTAAATTGAATCACATCGTAAGGGGAATAATATAAACTTTAATTTTAAGTAGCTGCAGGATTAAATGTATCTAATAACCCAAATAAATATATATCAATAAAGATTCAGTTTAAACTCTTTTTTCCACGTCATATTTCATCTTGTATTCCATTTTTGGATATACTATATGTGTTCATCTCGTATTTCATTTTATGGATATATAATATGTGTGTTAAATATTTTTTATAAAAATAATTTATTAAATAAGATACACTTGGCATATATAAATCAAGTTGAAATAGAAGATGAAAATCATGAAATAAAAAATTCAAAGTGACAAAAATTATGTTTAAAAGAAAATACTCTTTTTAGCCATAAGTTTGGTGAAATTTACTTGACTTGCATGTCCATGTTAATAAGATATATGTCCACACGGCCACAACTAAAAATGCTCTTTTTCATTATGAATTAAAGCTATTGACTGGTATTTTTTTTTAATATGCATTTTTCTGTGTAGTATTTTTTTTCTTTCATAATTTTTCTTGAGCATTTACATACTTATGTTTTGGAAGATCTTTTAAATGGAACTCTCAATAATCCGAAATATTCGAAATAGTCCGATGCCGACTATATTTTTTTTTCCATTTTCATACTTACATTAAGTATAATAATTTTGTTATGGTTCCGATCATAAGAGTTGTTTATTACTGTAAAATATTCAGATTAAATTATAATAATTTATACTATTATAAAAAGAAAATCTATTTTGTGTCTAGACTAAAAATTATTTTTGTGCATTTAACAAATTTTATTCTTTATTTAATTTTTTATAAAATAAAAATAAAAATATAATGTTGAGGATAAAATTGAAAGCTCATATATATCATATGTAGTTATGATACCAAATTTCAAATATACTAAATTTACCTTTTTTAATTATCCCGCAAATTAATAAAATCACGTTATAATTGTTATATACAATCCAAAAAACCATCATATCTTCAAAAGCCTCCATTATCATAAGATAAACTCAATATTTTGATGAATTTTGAAATTTTCTTTTAATTTGATAATGGAATTTAAAATGTTTATTATATAATGCTATTTTCATAATTATGTCAATTATAAACATATATTTTAGATGCATGCCCATTTTTAATATAATGTGATGCAGTGGGTAAAATTTGGGAGGAACAAAAAAGAAAAGAAAAACAAGTTATTGCATGAATAAATTAAATAAAAGAAAGCATGTACACGACAAGTCTTAAAACAAAGTAAAAATTCTTTTCGTATAGAGAAGAGAACCCAAAGAAATCTATTACTCATGCTGTGTGACAAACTACCTATGCGAGCCTATTTATAGGCATCTCAAAAAATCCTAATAGGAATGTGACTAATTCATGTTTATCTCTAATAAAACTTCTAAATCCCAAAGACATATAAAATAATACCTAGTTCTCTAAACGATAATGTAAAATAATATCTAACTCCTGAAAGATAATAAAAATTTAAGATTTAATATTTATCTAGAAACAAAAGAATCTAAAATATAAAGCTTATTATCTAAATGATAAGAATGAAATATTTCCCATATGTAAAATATTTTCCAGAAGATGACTCCAACCAAAATTCTTTCTATTCCTGTATCATTATCCCCCTTTTAAGAAAATAACTTGTCCTCGAGTTATCAACGTCTTTCAAATACAAAAGCTTATTGGATTGATGATAAGGACAAAGATTAACATATTCTTTGGCAATTCCACCACAATCATGCTTATTGATTTCCTTCAATATGTGACAAGGCATAAACTTCTTTGGCTGCAACTTCTTATAAATACTAAGTAAGAGTCCTTTCTTTTTTAAGAAAACCATAGCTTCATCACTTTCTTCAAAAGTTAGGAAGCCTCTATGTTTATTGGCAACTACTTTATACTTGGTACTAGCTTCTTCAAACTTCTGTTTGACCTTTGATTGAACATTCGAAATTGGTGGCAATTTTGCTAGCAGCTACTTATGTATAATATCCTTCTCTTCAAATAACAAGAGTATGCCTTTAGAAAATTGTGTCTCTAGAGAATCCTTCATAGGAATCAAGATTCCGTTCATTGCTATGCAATGAACTAATTGAGTCTTTCTATAGGCAACTTTGAACTCCTTTTTTGACTAAGCTAGTGTTAGAAAAGATTCACCTTCCATTTTAGAAATTTTAGCCTCAGACATCTTATTCAACTGCAACAAGGTTATCTTTACTCTATTAGTCTCCAATTTGTATATTTTCTCCCATCCAAAATAATGTGTATTCTTGTTAAACTGCCAAGGTTTACCAAATAGTAAGTGACAAGCACCTATATCTACCATGTTGCAATATACTTCATCTTAATACTTCTCAACTGAGAAATTGCAATGTTATGTCATTTGAATGTTTTTCGTGACTTTGATCCACCAAATGCTGTAAGAATTTGGATGCTTCTCTATTGCTAATTGTAGCTTTTCAACAATACTCTTCCTAATAATGTTCCCTTGACTTCCACTGTCAATAATTAAGTCATAGATGTTACTATTAATGGTGCATCTTGTTCAAAAAAGTTGGTGGCGCTGAGTCATATTTTCTTTCTTCAGTGCCAGCATCATATTTCGAACCACAAAAGTTTGATCATCCTCTAGATCATCTCCATCACCATTACCACCAGACTGGCATATCACCTAATCTCTATCTTCAAGCTCTTCTTCAAATTCACCATGCTCTACGATATTAATATCTTTTCTTTTTGAACAAACATTAGAGCGGTGTCCTGGTTGATTATAGCAATAGCACTTTTTGGGATCTAGCTTAGCATATAGGTTTGTCTGCATTTGTGTCTGAATCTCAGTTACCTCCAATTGTTTACCTGATGCTTTGTCATACGCCTTCTTCTCAATTTATCTTTGCGAGTTGTAAGTTGACGTATTTTATGCTTGCCAATGTTGATTGAAATCGATTACTTCTTGAATATTCCATATTCTCATCTTGTCTTATATTATCATCTCAGCCTTTAGTGCTATGTTTCATGCTTCAGAGATATTTACTAACATTGGTACTCTAATCTTATCTTGAATTGTAAGCTTCAAACCATTGAGGTATCTCGCCACTTGTTGGTTATCCGACCTTATTAGGTTATTTTGCACAAGCTGCAAGAACTTTATGGTATATTCATGCATCGATCTATCTCCTTGGTGACATTGTTGATATTGCAAGAATAGGTATTACTTATAATTTAGGGTTAGAAATTGAGCTCTTAGTAATTGCTTCATCATGTACCATGTTCAGACTTGTCCTTTACCTTCACATCTCCTTGCATCTTTTAGACATTCCCACCAAGTAGAGACAACTCCATTTAGCTTGTAGGCAACTAATTTAACTCTACGCTCCTCACAAATCTCCAGATAATCAAATAATTAATCTACTTTATCAAGCTAATTCATAAATTCTTCAATATTTAAATTGCCATTAAAGTATAAAAGATCTACCTTTAGGCAAAAATCTTCATCTCTAGCAGGGCATTGGAACTGATCTTGTTGATTTCCTCATCCCATAATTAACATCTCAACATCTTCATAGTCTTCCTCTTCTAAATCTTCAACATTGGCATATTGACAACATTAACGAATAGGATCACATTTAACTAGTTGTGGTATTTAGGTAAATTCCCCAGCTTTATGCATTGGCTTTGACCTCGACCTCTTGTTTGTGCTGAGAGCATCCAAATGCAAATTCATCTTCTTCAATTTCTAATCAAAGAATTTTCTCAATGCACGAACCTTCTCCTTGAGAGTCAAGGAAGCCTAATCTCTACTAACCATTTGGTTGTTTTGTGAATCGCCAGTCACTCCTACATTAACCATCAGAGAAGGCCAAACTTGCTCCGATACCAAATTGATACAATGGTTAAAATCTGGGAGAAAAACAAAAAGGGGGGGGGAGGGGGGAAAGTAAGCTATTGCATGAATATCTTGAATAAAAGAAAGCTTGTATATGACATACCTCAAGATAAAATGAAGAACTTTATCGTAGAGAGAAAAAACCAAAGAAATATATTATTCAAGTTATGTCTGACAAGCTATATATGCTAGCTTATTTATAGGCTTCTCAAAGAATCCTGATAGGAACATGATTAATTTATGCTTATCTTAAAACTTCTAAGCCCCTAAGATAATATAAAATAACACCTTGTGATGAGGTTGAAAGCCATTTTTAATGATTTGGGTTGTGTTTGAGCTAATTCGACCAGAGAGGTCGAATGATTCAATAGTAAGATCTTCTTGGGCTGAAATTTACAATCAATAACATTCGTTAAACTAGTCGAGATGGCCTCGATTAAGGTATTTTAATGCTCAAGTTAGTACTGATCGAGTGAAGTAATCGAGTAGCAAAGTAAGAGTGTATAGTGTATACGGTGTACCTATAGAGTGACTGGCAATAGGGTATTTATAGCCTTCTCTAGGTGGGTGATATGTCTAAGATGGCCCTATCAAATATAGAGGGCTTTTGTCTTTGCCTAGAAGTTGTTGGTTATTTCTCATCCTGATACTATTTCAGGTGGTATCATCTCCTACTTTTTAGAGTAAATAGTATTCTGAAGGTGCGTCTCCTGATAGAGTTAGTAGTAGAGGCGGTACTAGGGTGGTACGTGCTATTAATGCAAAGGCCCACTGATTGTCAAAGCATTAAATGTGGTAAAGATATGATTTGGCGTCGAAGTGAACACTCTGATCGATGGTGATCAACCAAACAAGGTGGTTGACCAGAGAGATAGCTAAATAGCCAAGGCGACTTGAAGCCTCTCATCAGTTAAAGTTGAGAACTATCCTCTCAATCTTACGATTATGGTTGAGTGACTCAGCTCAACTGGGTCCGAAGGCGTAGCTAGGCTTCAAACGCTATGTGAGCTTAGAAACCCTCTCTAAAGTTGATAGCTTATTGGGCTATCCCATATCATGAGTCTTCCTTACTCGTGGTCTTGATCAAGCTTATTAACGAAAAGGAGCAGGGAGTAGACAATTGGATGATGGTTATGCACCTTCGATCAGGGTTTTTGAATTTTTGATCGATGTTTTTATATACCCGACCAGGGTTTGTTGCATTTAATGCATCTATTACGTTGAGGTATATGAAGTGCTAAGAGATGGCTGTGCAATTATTATTGCCGCTTGGGTTCTCGCATCCGAATGCCTATAAATAGACAGAGTAGAAATATTCATTTTACACTTTTACTGAATTCAGTCTGGTCAATTCTTGCATTTAGAGCCCTTAAAACTATAAGTTCTTCTTTGAGTTTCTGTTTTCCTTCATTTACATTTTAAACATGTCGAGTTCATTAGATAGCAAGGACATTAGGTTTTATAGTGAACATTTCCATGGCGAGTTTAGAGATGAGAGCGTGTTTGAGAGTATATCTGATAACTCATTGAGTGATAGCTTGACCTCCAATAGCTCTAATGTTGAAAGGGTTATTTTTGGGGATGAGGTTGGCCCAAGTGAAGCGCCAGCATCACATGGTTAATTGTTTATCCCTGACCATTATATTGAAATAATTTCCAATGTCACCCATGCTGATTTAGTTTATATTAGAGAACTGTACCATATTTCTGAGGAGTTTGAACTCCTGGTGCCTGGGCTATGAGGTAGGATGCATTGACCTTCAAGGGGGTGTCTAACGGTGTTTAAAGAGGGGTTTAGATATGGCCTTAGGTTCTCTCTAGCACCTACAATAGTTGACCTCTTAGGGGGCCTTAGAGTTTGTATAACACAGCTCCTACCAAATTGCTTCGCCACTGTATATAGTTTTGCTGTGTTGATATATTTGTTTGGCCAACTAGCTTTTTTTGCCAATTTTCAAACTTGTTATACTTTCCTATTTCTTGAAAATTAGGTAGCATCGAAAAGTATAGGTTTTATTACCTGATGGCGCGTCAGTGTCGAAAATTCCTAGTAATCCCTTCCTCATCATATGGCCAAGAGTTGAAAAAATATTATTTGTATATTCGAGGGCCTGATGAGTTTAATATTTTGAAAGTGTAGTGAAAGAGGCACATCGAGATGCTGAAGAACCAAACGCCAAGCTGGCCCAACACTTTCGTTTGGGACTTGGTTGAGTTTGGCCAGATTGAGGCTTTGATTCTGATCGAGAAAAGATGTCTGATGTTGGCTGGCTTGTCGCCGACCAAGTTAAACGTGCCCATGGTAGAAATCCTTGTCAACTGTGATAATTATGTATTTTCATATCTTTCTGCTCAATTCTAATTGCTTTTTATTTTGTCCTTTCAAGCAGATCAAGAAGAGAATATGACTCATGATTGACAAAAGGCATTGGCCAAGGCCCAAAAAAATGATGAGCGTTGTTGGGCAGTTGCTCGATGAGATACAACTTCTGCAATGGAGGCAGCATCCTCGATCATCGCTCCAATTGTACCACAGATCAAGTAGGCGTATCAGTCCGCTCAATTACTGGAGGATGTTTGCGGCAACCCCTCTGGTTGGGGCAAAGGATAGATGGCCGAGCATGGAGGCTCTACACCCAAAAGGATGGTGGATGATAAAGGCAAACTGAAAGTGGCCACCGACTATGACCTATTAGGCAAGCATAGCGACGGGGTCTTATTTCATATACCCAAGCTATTGTTGCCTCGATTCAAAATTGACCCTACTATAGAGATGATAAATCCAAGCTCAATCACATCATCAAGGACGACGAATGCTAGTGCACTCAAATGCATGGTGGCCAGGCTCTTTGCTGCTGACCAGCAGAAGTTTATGGGCCTGAGCCAGGTTGGTGCACTTAGGGCTCTGGCTTACCATTGCAATATGGTAAATATGAGGTTGATTATTTTCTCATCAAAGTTTGCTTTTAGCTAATTACATTATTTAATGATATTCTCTATTTTAGGTGAGCCAGCTCGGGTACCATTTTTACTGTAGATTGAAGTTGGATCTAGCTAACTGTGAAGAATTGTGGGAAAGAGGGGAGTTGGAGATTTTGAAGGTTCAGCTTGAATCCTCTCAACTTCAAGTTGACTAATTGACCAAGGAGGTGGCCAACCTCTGGGAACAACTCAATATGAAAGACCAACAACTGGTCAAGGCTGTGGAAGAGAAGAGTCGAATGGACTTAGTGCTGAAAAAGGCCCACCTGGACATGTAAGTAAGCTACTGCTCTGGTTGATTAGTCGGCCATGCTGCTACGCTTGAGAAGGCTCAAGTAGTGTTCTCTTGATAGCTTCCTTTGATGCGAAGGGAGGTGGTGGAACAGTTTATTCTTAGTTCGGATTTCCAATAAGCAAGTGTGGTTTTCTTGATTGATAATGCTTGCAACGTATTTGAGAAGGTAGTGAAGCAGCTTAAATATTTGGGCTATGCCTTTTGGGCTGAGGACAAAGATAGAATAAGCTCGATTCTAGATGAAAAACTATAGCCTTACCTTGAGTCTGAGGAGGCTGCAGTTGATGAGGGGGTGGGGAGGGATACTGCAATGAATGCTCTCATTGAGCCCATGATTGAAGCCCAGTAGAAGCAGGCTAAAGTCAATAGTAGGCTTGTTGATCTGGTGAGGGAATTTGCTTTTGCTGATAACTTTGCCTTCCAAATTAGGGATGGGCAGGTCGACATCACCCAATATGTACTGTACTTGACTGGCTTTATGAGCGATGCGGTGGGGCCCTTAAGCCGGCACAAGCAGTTCTACTTCTTGCATTAGCGATGTCAGAGCCCAACAAGGATGTACAGAAGGATGCTCATGTAGGTCAATCAGAGGGGGTTGGGTCGAGCTGTAACTGAAACTCCTATTGTAATAAACATTTTTTCTTCTTCTTTTTTTTCTAATGAAGGTTATCCTTCCATTTTAATGACCATTTAGTTTGATGAAATATTACTTTGATTCTGCTCAATGTGTTTCCAATCAATTTTACAGCTTTCTTGTCGAATGCAACTATCTCATCACAATTATGTGGTTTATAGGTTGATAACCATGTTAATTAATAAGAAAATCAACAACTTTATCATCAATTTAGGTTACTATTGAGAGATATGCATGGTCTCATTGAAGTACGTTCAGCGATCTATTTTTAAAATTTTCCTTAACTTTATAGTCAAGTTTCATTTCTCTTGGTCGAGTATGAGATTTTTTAATTCTACAATGTTGAGCTAATTTATTTATCAACTATAGGGTTGATTGTACAGTT
This sequence comes from Jacaranda copaia, assembly GCA_014898725.1. NCBI lineage: Eukaryota > Viridiplantae > Streptophyta > Magnoliopsida > Lamiales > Bignoniaceae > Jacaranda > Jacaranda copaia. Next base: position 239,142 of record JACGDI010005420.1, on the reverse strand, counting down.
TTGGCTAAAAAGCCACTTACTAGGTTAACGACGGGGTTGACTATATAGTATAGGCTGAAAAGCTTTAAGTTGGCAACATGAAGCTGCTTTTGGGTCGACTACGGGATCTACTTGAAGTTGGGGCTTGAAGCCTTGATTTGGCAACTTGAAGCTACTTTTAGGTCAACTACGGAGTTGACTTGAAACTTGATTTGGCAGCGTGAAGTTGCTTTTGGGTTGATTATGGGGTCAACTTGAAACTTGATTTAGCAGCGTGAAGCTGCTTTCAGGTCAATTGCATGGTCAACTTGAAGCTTTGCATTGTGCGACGTAGATAGAGCTATAATAATACAAGTAAATAATAGTAGTGTTGCTAGAACTTAATTTATATCATAGAATACAAATACGATCACAACGCATTTTTATATATAGAAGTTTTTCACGTTGATAGCATTATATGGGCGAGGGAGCTTGTCCTCCTTGACATTGGCAAGTTAATAGGCATTATACTTTGATACTTTCTCGACCATATAGTGTCCTTCTCATTTTAGGTCAAGTTTGCCAACATTTTTAGATACTTTCACCTTTTTGAGAACGAGGTCTCCGACCTTAAAATGGCGTAGCCTAACCTCTTTATTGTAGTTCTCTACCATCTTTGATCTATAGCATTGCATGGTGTTGTAGGCTTCTTTCCTTCGCTCATTGATAGTCTCAAGGTTGATCTTCATTTCTAACATATTTTTGACCGAGTGGAAGTGGATCACTCAAGCTGTATGCTGTATGAGTTCTGAGGGTATGACTGCCTTGGACCCATAAACCTAGCTATAAGGGTTGTAACCTATAGCTATGCGGGGGGTTATCCTATATGCCTATAACACTCTTGGGAGGTTGTCTGCCCAACTCGATCCAGTATCTTGAATTTTGGTTTTCAAGTGATCGAGGATTATTTTGTTTATTACCTTTGTCTGGCCATTCGATTGAAGGTTACACACTAAGGTAAAATATTGGGTGATTCCCAAGGCCCCGCACAAACTTTGAGTATTTTTGCTCTGAAACTGCATCCCATTATCTGAAATGAGGATCTTAGGTAGACTAAAATGATAAATGATATTTTTTCAGATGAAACTTTTGATGGCTGTGTTAGTTATTTTTGGGATAGCTTCAACCTCAACCCACTTGGGGAGATACTCGACCGCCATAATTATAAACTTTCGCTGACTCATTTTCTTTGGCAGTGAACCTAAAATGTCTATCCCCTTCTAGTCGGACGGCCAAAAAATCTAAACATTGACCATGGACGCAACGGGTTGATGTGAGAGGTTCAAATGGACTTGGCATGATGGACATTTTTGAGCAAAATCAACAATACCTTTCAATAAAGTCAGCCAAAAGTATCCATACCTGATGCTTTTATGAGCGAGAGATCTTTCCCCTGAATGGTTTTCGCACATGCCTACATAGATATCTTGTAAGACCTTATGAGCCTGGTCAGGGTCCAGATACCTCAGGGGTGGTCCAGAGATCTACCTCTTATAGAACTGGCCATGTTCATCGAGTGCAAATTTGGCAACCTGTCCTCGATGGCGACGTGCCTCATTCTTATCTTCGGGGATCGTGCAATAACTCAAGTAGAGTTTTATTAGATCTTTCTATGGAAAAACTATCTACTCAATGCTTTCTATCAAATTCTCCTCAAAAGGGCTGATTGATGGCCTATCAACGATCATAAAAGCTATCATCATGTCTCTTGTGCCCCTGATCGAGCTAGTGAATTTAGACAAGGCATCTATGCGCTCGTTCTCAAATAGAGATACCTGTCTGAGAGTGAATTTTTTGAAAGACTACTATAATTTTTTGACCTTCGCCAGGTATAGGCTCATTGTCGAATTCTTGGCCTTAAAAGTTTTGTCGATCTATTTTGCTACCAATTAGGAGTCTATGATCACAACTAGGTGGTCGACTCCTCGATCGAGTGTCATCTTCATTCCAGCGAGAAGGGCCTCATACTCCACCTCGTTATAGATGACTGCATAGTTAAGTGTGATTGTAAAATCATACTCCTTTGCTATTAGGGAATGGAGAGCCATTTCTACTCTTTCTCCTAATATGTTTGATGATTTATCAATATGCAAAGTCCAAGCAAGAGGAGTTTTGCTTCTTTTTTCGGGGAGATCAACCCGCTTAGTGATGAAGTCAGCCAAAACTTGCGCTTTGATAGTTCTTCTAGGTTGGAAGGTAATATCAAATTCTCCCAACTCAATAGCCCATTTCGTTAACCTCCCAGATGTGTCTGGCTTTGAGAGCACTTGCTTAAATGGCTGGTTTGTCAATACATCATAGCATGAGACTAAAAATATAGACACAGCTTTTGAGCCACGGTGGCTAACGCCAAGGTAAACTTTTTGATCTCCAAGTAGTAATGTTCCAATCCTTGAAATGACTTATTGCAATAGTAAACTAGTCAATGACTTTCATCCCTAATCAAGACCAAGACCAAGCTGATCGATGCTTCTAAGACAGCCAAGTATATCTGAATTACCTCTCCAAATTTAGGCTTCGCGAGCATAGGGGGCGAGGATAAATATTATTTTAATTCAACTGGAGCCTGATCACACTGTTCATTCTACTGGAAATCTAATTTGTTGGCATTTTTGAGAATATTGAAGAAAGATAGGCTCTTGTCGGCTAATCAAGCAATGAATCTCCTAAGGGCGATAATTTTTCCAACCAGCTGTTGTATATCTCTGACTATTCGAGATGGAGTAATATCTAATATAGCCTAAATTTTTTGTGGATTGGCCTCAATGCTTTGTTGATTGGCCATATAATCCAAGAATTTACCTCATCGAACCCTAAACATATATTTATTTGGATTTAGCTTCAAACGAAATGCTTTTAATATGGCAAAAGTGTGATTAAGGTTGAGCAAATGGTCTTTGGCCTTCTCTATCTTTACAATTATGTTATCAACATAAACCTCCATAGACTTGTCTATCTCATTCTTGAACATAAAGTTGACTAGTCTCTGGTAGGTTGCTTCAGCATTTTTAAGTCTAAAGGGCATAATCAAAAAACATAAACTCTATTGAGGACTACAAAAGAGGTTTTATCCCTGTCTTTAGGGGCCATGAATATCTTATGATACCCTTAGAATGCATCCATCATATTGAACAATTCACAACCAACTGTGGAATCTACTAGTAAATTTATTTGAGATAGGGGATAAGGATCCTTAGGGCAAGCTTTATTGAAGTCGGTGAAATTATTACACATGCGCCATTGTCTCTCATTCTTGGGAAGAAGCACAACATTGCAAAGCCTAGGTGGATATTTAATTTCTACAATATAACTTGTATTTAAGAGTTTTCTAACTTCCTCTTTGATGATCTAGGTCTTCTCGATATTAAAGGTTCTCATCTTCTACTTGACCAGCTTGTATGAGGGGTTGATATTGAAGCGGTGCACGATCATACTAGGGTCGATTCCCTAGATGTCGGATGCCTTCTAGGTAAAGACGTTGATATTTCTCTATAGAAAATCAACCATGAGACATTCCAAGTGGGGTCCTATATTTGTTTTGATCTTGGTAGTCTTGTCGGGGTTCCCAGGGTCTAGCTCAACTATTTCCTGATAGGCTCCACTCAAGTGTCTTTCAACTTTCTCTTCTTATTGGCTTGGCCCTCCTCGGATTTCATTGTAAGGGCATCCCTCGAGGTCTTCATTTGCGGTTGAATCTTCTGCTCGCTTGACTTGACCAAAATGGTGTAATATCGCTAGGATTTCTTGATGTTACATAACAACTCGCCCATGCCCTCCGGGGTCAGGAATTTGATCTTCATGTGATAGATTAATACAATAACATAAAAATTATTGAGAGCTGATTGATCAATTATGACATTATAAGCAAATTGGGAGTTGACCACCAGATAATTTATCATCAGAGTCATCCTATGAGGTGTCTCCCCAAATGATGTAAAGAGGTTGATGAAACTTTTTGGAATAATTTTTGACCCCCCGAAACCAACCAAAGGGGTACACTGAAGCTCAAATTTTAGCTAGCCTAAGTTCATCCTTTTTAGCGTCGAGAGAAAAATGATGTTGGCTGAGCTACCATGATCAACTAGAACCTTTCTAACTTCAAAGTTGGCAATCTCAATGAAGATTGCCATAGGACAATCAATTCTATGGTCGATGTTTTTCCCTTCGAGGTAGGCCAAGTCGTTGTCAATGAAAGAGATGGGCTATGTGCTTGTGAAAAAATAGAACAATATTTCGATCAAGGAGGCTTTGGTCGACTCTAGCCTCCTCTACGTCTGTTTCCTTGTTGACTTTAAGTCCTCCCCAATGGAACCCCCCACAATCATGTTAATCACTCCTCGAATGGACGGGTGATCATCCTGGATGAGTTTTTTTCCTTTATATTTCTTCCTCGGGCTAATCGACCTTTCTCTACAAAGAGTCCAGTTGATTTTGCCTCCTTCAGCTTGCATGTCACTAGTCACATATTTTTTGAGATGGCTCTGCCTAATGCGCCTCTCAATTTTATCTTGGAGATTGAAGCAATCATCTGTATCATGCCCCCTTTGTTTATGAAAGTGGCAATATTTCTTTAATTTTTTTATTGCTTCCTTCATCGTCAACTTTTTGGATTTTTTGAGGAGGTTGTCATGCTGGATTGCAAATAGGACCTCTTTCCTTGAGATGTTAAATGAAGTATAGTCATGGAAGCGCTTTATTGGAGATCAACTTCTCTCCCTTTATTTCTGATCATTTTTCTCCTTATTTTTTTTTGTTGACCTCAGGATTTTCAAACTTCAGCCTATTTTTCTCCTCCTGGGTCATGTATCTCTCCATCGGGTCAAGCAATTCTTCCATCGATCTTGAGCGCTCTGACATCAAAGCATTGGCGCATTCTTTATGCTAGAGCCCCAAAAATAGTACATCAATCAAGAACTCAATCCCGGGGTTATCGATCTTCAGCACTTTTATGTTTAACCTTGTAAAAAATTCATGGAGGGACTTTCCCTTATTCTATTTGACTGTGTGGAGATGAGTGTGGGAGAGCTTCACTTTTCGTTGACTGGCGAACTAGTGCAGGAACTTATCACAAAGGTGGTCGTAAGAGTATATCAATGAGGGTTCCAGCTTAACAAACTAATTGAGCACTATACCCTAAAAAGTGATCACCAACATCTTCGCATGGATATATTCATTATGTCCATGCAGTTACATCAAGTGCTCATTGGGATCAGTTAAGCCATCATATTGTGGGAGTTTAATTGAGACCTTAGCGTTGATGGCAATGCACTCATCGGTAATCTCCTGAATAAATTGTGACCCTCTCTCTCAACAAGACCTTTGGGGGCCCTTTGGTTTGGGCACCTTTTCAATATTTCTCCTTGAAATCTCATCGAGGTGTCTATTCAGCTGCTGCATTTGATGGGAAACTTCTTTCCACTCCTCTTCATTGCTTGGATTATGTTTCAATCAAGCTGAGGCCTCGCATGCTCAGCTTTATCATACTGCAAGGCTCGAATAGATGGGACCGTGCGGTTTGCTAATTCATTTATCTTCGCACTCGTCCAATCTTAAACATTCAACCCTATCTCGTTGCAGGCTCGATTAAGTTGAATGTAATGATCTATAGAGTCAGCAATTTCTTCCTTAAGCTTTGGTCGCCCTTTCTCTCCCTAGAGGCATCTAAGGCTTACTTCTCATCTGGCTGGCCGTTGCCTGGACTCCTGGGGGGACCTCTCTTCTGGCAGCAATGATTACAAAGTTGCGTTACCAGCTGGGGTTGGCACAGTTGCATGTCTATTCAATGCAGCAAAAAGTTGAGTAGAGATTTGTTCACTTATAAGCTACATTAGTTGAGGTATGGTTAGCGTTACAACTTACTCATATAGGGCGCTAGGGCCTGGGGCATGCATTCCCTGTTGAGGTTGAGGGGAAAGAGGAGATATTATCCTCCTATTTTTCTTCCTCTCGGATGTGGCTCTCCTAGTGTTCACTATTTTCTTAATTACAATCTCAAGTTTCCCACAAACAGCGCCAAAATGATGAGGTTGGAAGAATTTTTAGTGAATTGGGTTGTGTTGGGCTAATTCGACCAGAGAGGTCGAATGATCCAACAGTAAGATCTTCTTGGATTAAGATTTGCAATCAATAGCAAATGTCAGACTAGCCGATGAGCCCCCGACTAAAGCACTCTAATACTCAAGTTAGTACTAGTTGAGTAAGACAATCGAGCAGCAGAGTAAGAGCGTACAATGTATATGGCGTACTTGGAGGGTAGCTAGTAATAGGGTATTTAGAGCCTTTTTCAAGTGGGTGATATGTTTAAGTTGCCCCTATCAAGTATAAAAGGCTCTTGTCTGTGCCTGGGAATTGTTGGTCATTTCTTATCCCAGTACTATTTCAAGTGGCATCATCTCCTACTTTCTAGGATGAATAGTACTCTAAAAGCACGCCTCCTGACAAAGTTGGTGGCGGAGGCAGTACTAGGATGGTACGTGTCATTAATGCGAAGGCTTGCTAACTGTAAGAGCATTGAATGTGGCAAGGATATGATTCGGCATTGGAGTGAGCATTTTGATCAATGGTAATCAATCAGACAAGGTGGTCAACCAAAAAGATGACCAAATGGCCTAGACGGCTTGAAGCCTCTCATTAGGTAAGGTCGAGAACTATCGCTCGATCTTGCGGTTGTGCTCAAGTGACTTGGTCCAGCTATGTCCGGAGGCGTAGCTGGGCTTCAAACGCTAGGTGAGCCTGAAAATTCTCTCTGAAGTTGATAGCTTATTGGACTGGTCCTGTTGGACTATCCCATACACCTAGCTTTCTAAATGATAAGGTAAAATAATATCTAACTCTTAAAAGATAATAAAAATTTAAAATCTAATATTTATCTAGAAATCAAAGAATTTAAAAGATAAAGTTTGCAATCTAAATGATAAGAATGGAATATCTTCCATACGTAGAATATCTTTTAGAAGATAACTCCAATCAAGATTCTCTGTCTCTCACCTTATAATGGGTGTAAAAACATACACAAATAATATATATTATTTAAGAATATTTTATGTATATTAAAACCGCATGCCACGAATGTTAGTATTTAAAAATTAAATCCGTGTTTACAATCTTATTAATTGATTGACAAACTATCATTCCATTACTGAATTCGAGCCCGTGCAAGAGAATGGAGTAATCATCGGGCGTTTGTCAAAACAACATCGTGGCAAGCAGGAAGACAACGCTGTCGGTAACATCGGACAGCTAATGAAGAATGAGATAACTCTCTCCTCATATCATTAAAGTAGCAGAGCAGCACGAGCCAATTTTAACCTGCAAAAACACACACGTATTATTCCCCTAATTATTCATCTGGAAATTTGCACACTCATTGGACCCACTAGGGCTTTTGATTGAGGAAAAAATTGACCTAATAATTTCGTTTTCAAACTACATAGATAAGAAATGCTAGACTCTATGCTTCACGAGAGGAGAAAATGATGGAGACATGCTCAACCCCACCACTCCGTTAGTCCCCTCTGTGGCTGTATTGAAATCCAACCTTGATACTATTACAATGGACTTGAATTACTTCTTTTTTTTTTTTTAATTGCAAAGAAGAAAGAGTTCATGCAAGGGCACAAATAATTTCTGGGTGATCATTTGGACTACAGACATCAATCGCATGTATGAAATGTGCAGTAAGAATTTCAATTTTGGTATACATGTGTATAAATAAAAATATGTGCTTAAATAGTACATTAAATTCATAAAAACTCAAATATTGACATATATTTTAGTATTTAGATAAAAAGTTAAAATTTATAAAACCTCTAACATTGGATCAAGCTGTGTTGATCCATACCATAACAAAAGGGCACACGAGTTCCTTGTTTAATAAGATATTAGAAATTCAGATGCCTATACAATTGTGTTCCTAATCACTAAGTAGACCTACCAATATTGCAGCATTTCGTATTAATGTATTGAATTGAAATTTGATGATATTATAAAATAAAGAGCTAAATGTATAATCCAAAGATTGATAATCCAGTTAAACATACAACTATACAAGTGAATAGCGTGACATGAATATATAACGGTCGCTCTTCACAAGCTGGTTTTTTAAGTGGCTAGGATTAAGTTCAAGAGTGTGATTATATGGGCTCCTGCAGTGTTACAACTATTGGACTAGTGACAAAATGCTTCCCATCAGACCATACTATTGATCCACTCTTCACAACTGAGCTTCCAGGGGACAGTTTCAATGCCTCCACTTCAACCCTCACAAGAAAATTAAGCTTCTGTCCTACTCTCCGGAATGCCAGCCTCTCCGGCTCCACCGCCACCACCGCCCCACCCGGCGGCCGGATTTTAACCTTATAAACAGAATTGGGAATGCCTACATTCGTTACCGTTCTTATAAAATGAGTCGACATTCTCTGCCACCCAAATTGCTGGAAAACTGCCGCCAACGACGGGTAATTCAGATTCCCGGCGTGTCCCGCCCTCTTCGCGCCGCTGCAGTCGGCGGCCTTTCTCGTTATCGCTCGAATGTTCTTCGTTGTGTAATTTGAATTGCATAAGAAATCGACGTAGTCGTAGGAATTTGAATCGTAAACCAATCCTGGATGCATGGCGGCTTGGGGATGGACGTGACCTGACCCGTAATCCATCACGGTGGATGAATTTCCCGTCGATTCATCCAGCATTGTTTCGCCACGGCTGTCGACTGTGTAAGCTGTTGTCATCAAAGCTGATCTAATGGCCGCCGGGCTCCAATCAGGATGGGCGGCTTTCAACAGAGCCGCCAAGCCGGAAACATGTGGGCAAGCCATGGATGTTCCTGAGAGAATATTGAATTCTGTCCGCCGCTTATCCGACGGAATGCCGCTTGGGCCGATGCCGTCAGGCCAAGCGGCGAGTATGCTCAAGCCTGGGGCGATTAAATCAGGCTTTAGAATCTCCAGGGTTACCGGATTCGGGCCGCGGGAGGAAAAGGACGCCACAATTGGAGCCGGGGAGACGTTTATTCTAGTGCCGCGGAAAATAATCGTCGCCGTTGGCGGGGACTTTGATTTCGATTTGGATGCTGATTGTATGTACTTTCTGATTTCATCTCCGGCCGCCGCGCCGACGGACGTTGCCGGCAAGACGTGGCAATCCGCCACCAGGCCTTCGCCGTCGAAAGCTCCGTTAGCTAAAATCATTCCAATTCCGCCGGCGTTCTTCACCACTTCACCCTTTTCAGGCCTGGAATTTACCCCTCTGTCACACAATACTATTTTTCCTTTCACCATTTTAGGGTCTAAGGAACCTTCCAAACAGAGAGACGAAGAGTATCCATCACTTCCTTCGCTCCCGGCGTAAATTAGCTGATAGAGCTTATGAAGCGACAGCGATGGCCCACCGTACACGCTGACGCCGGGAAGTATTCTCCCGTTGCCCAGCCTGACATCCGCAGGAAAATCTCGATCAATTGTCCCGGCGCCGACGGTGGTAACCCATGGCGCAACATTAGTAACAGTTAATCCGCCGGGGCCTCCATTTCCTGCGGAAGCAGATACGAATATTCCGGCATCGGATGCGCCGAATGCTCCAATGGCTATCGCGTCGAGATGGTACGGCACCACCACTCCGCCTACACTCAATGAGATAACGTCGACGCCGTCAGCTACAGCAGCGTCGAACGCGGCGAGAATATCTGAATCGTAGCAACCGGCATTCCAGCAAACTTTGTAAGCAGCGATTCGAGCCTTTGGCGCCATCCCAGCCGCCACGCCACGAGCGTATCCGAGAGTTGAAGCCGGAAACACGTACCTTCCGGCGGCTATTGAGGCTGTATGAGTACCATGCCCGTCGGAATCTCTCGGTGAACGGAACTCCGTAGTCGCGTTCATTCTCCCGTTAGCTGCTTCGTATCCATTACAAAAGTACCTAGCTCCAATTAATTTCCGGCTACACAAACTGACCGGAAACTTTTCTCCTCCGATGCATTCGCCTTTCCATCTCGCAGGAACAGGACCTAAATCCCGACCGTCAAAACTCTGTCTCTCAGGCCATATCCCGGTGTCAATAACTCCGATTACAAGATCAGACCCAAAATCAGACTCTTTCAACAGCCCGGCACTGTCGCCGGTTCTCAAACCCAGAAACTCCGGCGAGCGCGTGGTATGCAGATGCCTCACTTGCTCAGGAATCACCGCTATTATCCCCGGTAAGTCCTCCAGCTTCTGAGCTTCGGAAGCTGATAATCTGGCGGAGAAGCCATGGAAAACGGTGTCGTAGGAGTGAATTAAACGGGTTGCATCACTAGAATCTGTCGAATCGTGGCTGACAGTAGAAGTGGAGAGGGTTCTCAGGGAAGACTGGTACCAGTGCTTGTGAGTAGGGAAAATGGAGGGTTTTGCGTCGTTCTGGACGCGGATTACGAAGGTTTTTCTTCCTTCCACTTGTTGAGTTGTCGAAGCCGGGACTCTTACAAGTGTTGTGAGAGAAATTGGAAAGAAAAAGAGAATTTTGAGGGATAAAATTGGAGATACGGCCGCCATTGGAGGGGTGGAATTGAGCTTGAGATGCATGCAGTTTGAGTTGTATATATATGGAGTGTCAAATAGTTCTTGAGTGGAGGGTTATGAGCAGGTATTTTTTTTATTTAAAGGCAAAGCCATAGAATGTATTATTATATTAGGATACTAATTAAAAAAATAATTACCGAAAATAAATGAGTATTTGTATACCTGATAGAATTCGAACTCAAAACTAACAAAATGTAAACTTTGAAAATCTCTACTTAACCATTGGATCAAACTCCGTGAATGCTATAAACTTTAACATAATAAGTTACCAAATTAAAAAAAATCTATAAATTAGTTTTATTTATTTTATTTAAACATACACAACGGTTGCTAATTACGTGTGAATATGAAGATTATATGATGATCTAAAGTTCATGCCTTTTTGATTATGAACTACGTACATATTTGATTCCCAAACTTACTCATCTTCTCAATCTTTTATTTTATTATTTTTTTAAAAAAAAGACTAATTAATTATACTTAAATTTGAACAAGCTCATGAACCAATATATAATTCGCTATTTTTTTATCTTATTAATAAATATTTGTATTATTATTTTATTTTGAGTTTGAATCTAAATCAAGTTGAATTTAGATTCAAAAAATTACTTATTTAAGCTCCGGTTCCAAAAAGTGAAAAAAAA
>JACGDI010005420.1:198707-215812 GCA_014898725.1 Jacaranda copaia | reverse complement strand
TAATGAGCAAGAGTGCTAGCTTGGTGTGGCACGACTAAGGCTAAAGTGTGGGTTTTATAAGCATCGATTGGTTGGCTTACGCTGTTGCTGAAGGATTTCGCATGACGGGCTGGGGTGTCATGTGGGCTATCGAATGGTTGGCTAAATGTTGCAGACAAGTGCTAGGAACTCGCGCACACCATGCACAACGCAGCATTGAGCGTTCGAGAGCACAAGTGAGGCGCGCGCTCGGGTGCGCAACAAGTCGCGGTGCGCATGCGCCCGGCCAAGTCTCGGGCAGACTAACTCGATGACGTGGCTAGATGATGGGGCATCTAGCTGGCATGCTAGATCATGACCGTGGCACACTCTGGCGTGAATCTCGCATGGAGGGCGGTTACCAAAAGCAGTTTGCGGACTAGTGGAGGGCGGTTGCAAAGCAGTTACCAGGAGGAGCTAGCTCTTGCAGCAATAACTGTTAGGACACTAGGCGGACTGTTGTTGGTCCAGCTCAGCCTAGCAGTTGGGGTTGTCAACTGCATTGTTATTGAATTGTATAGGCCCAGACCTCACGAAAATGTGTGTGTGAAGGCTGTGGCAATTTTCTTGTATTGTTGCTTGGTGAATAATATAAGGTTGGGTTTTTCCGTATATTCGGTGTTGATTGATCTTGTCGTTGCTTGGTTAACTTGATTGATTTGTACGTTGACTTACTACTCTCAAATGGTGAATCGATTATCGTGAGTTGGCTGCTAATTGTTGGTGCAATTAGGCCGACACAGTAGGCGAATCGAGAGAGGTGAATCTTACTGGAAGTAACCCCTGTGACAGCTAGTATGAAACTCATGGCTCGCAAGTATTTGGACAAACTGGCGGCTATGCAATCCAACCAATTTGAAGGGATGCAGACATCCTATATCTTAATCATGGTCCGATGAGAAACACAACACCCAATTTGACCTCTGTGCAAAAGTGTCAATTACATTTTTTTATTCCTTTTCCTTTTCCTTTCCCTTTTTTTATAAAGGATTTTTTAGTAATTTTTTACACCATCCCACATATTTTATCCATCCAAATAGACAATCAACTTAATTATTTAATTTCATCATTCATCTTATCCCACATAATAAATATAATATAAAAAATATAAAATAATCGCATCTTTAATCTCATCCTTCATTCCATCTTATCATTTTACATCATATTTGCCAAAGTAAACAAGGCCTAAGTGGAGTGATCAATTGTTGTGTAAGCATCGTTTATCCCTATACATATATTTGTGTAAACTTAAATAAATTATTTTTTTATTTATATAATACACACACATTAAAAAATTGCTAAAGTTCAAACTACTAACTCCACAATTTATGTTATTGAGCCAAAAACTATTCGATCCGTCATTTTTATATCTCTCTCTATATAATTTAAATTCTAACTAATTCTTAATATACATATATGTATAAATAAAAATAATAACAAAAGATCATCCAAAAATCATTGTTCGAAATTAACACAAGTTTAGAAGGTTGAAAAAATTAAAATTTTAAATATTTTTTTCTTATTTTTTTGTTACAATTAATAAGATCGAATTATTGTTCAAGGGAAAGAAATTACATTTGCAAAAACTTATTGTAAAGAGTATTTGGATGTGCTCTCTATAAGCTCCATAAAATATTTGTAAGTTTAAGATTTTATAATATACTTTATAGTGTTTGGTAAAATTTTTGAAAAATTAAAGAGTTTAAGTTCCTAAAATATGAAATTGGAATTTCAAATTTTATTTTGAAACAAAATATTTTTTTTGACTTGCATTAAAAAATTTATGATTATATTAATTACTGTTCTTCCCTAATTCTTTTCATTCTACCAACGAATTTTTAGAATAATTTATAAATCTAAATCAGTTAATTGTTCTCAGATAGCACCTTCACCGGTAGAGATTTTGCAATTGCAAAATGTATTGAAGTCTTGGATAGTAAAAAAAGGGTGGAACAAAATTATCATTGTAATATCTTATAAGTTTTGTGCTCACTTTTTATCTAAATATTTTTAAATTTTATTTAAAAAGTAATATTTTATAAATTGTAAAAATATTTTTTTACAAAAAGTATAAAATTCTTTAAATAAATTTACACCAATACATTATTAACTATTGTGAAATATTATTGATTAATTAATGGAATGATATTGCTATCATATTATTTGTATGCGGTCAAGAATTTGAATATGAAAATATTTTATGCACCCGTACACACACGTATAAATACAATAATTTAAAAACAAAAAGGCAAACAAACAAACCCACGCAAGCCAGGGGCGGCGTTTAGTGTTTCCTGTGCGTTGTGCAGAAACACGCTGGTTGCTGAGCTTAATTAAACGAAACGTGAAAGCTGTGCCTGGGAATTTTTTATTTACCGTGAAACCAAAATTATTATTTTATTTACCTCAGAGGCCGAACCCATTCCATTGGCCACCGCCCACCGCCCACGAGCTGATCTGGCACTCCGCCTTTTTCTATGGTCATACAAATTTATGAATATTATACATACATACATACATACATACACACCTCCCATTACTCAGAATATAATTAAATGAAGGTTCTTTCTTTTTTTGTTTTTTTATAATCATATTAAATGATGGTTGAGAAACCTGTGGTGTAAATATAATCCAGTACCCCCTCAGAAGTCAGAAGCAGAGCAGCAGCAGTAGCTGTAGCCGTTGGCGCTTGGCAGGTTTAAATATATCCATGTCTGCCGCTTAGCATTATTGCCCTCGACAATCAGGCCACTCTTATTCTCCTTGCCACCAGCATAAAACTCTATAAATGGGCTCAAAGCGGAGCACACAAACATGACATGAGAAACATGCAGAATTATTTCAATGTTTGAAAATTTCGAAAAATCCAATCATTTATTGAATAAAAAAAATTATCAATTCAAAATATACCGATTTCACCATTGATCGAATTGTAACGTCATAATTACACAATACATATATTTATATTTAAAAATTAATAAAATACAAAACATAAAGAGTTTAAATAATATTGTCTAACTTCACAATCTAAGTTTCATAATTTATATTACAAATGATCATCACATTTTAAACATCTCAAATCTAGAGTTTAAACACATCAATAATTTAATAATATTGGAGCCACTCCTCATTGTCTTAATTTTTATATAGTTTATGGGAGGTATACCTTAACCTTAAAACTTTGTACTTAGACCAAAAAATTAAAAAATATTAATTTTGTTAAAAATCAAATTGAAAAAATCAATTCGATTCAATTAAACTGTGAACAGATCATCGGATCGAACGGCCCAATCACCGATCTGAACGATTTTAACAAAATAGGGCGTTGTTTTGGATTTTTGGATTTTTTTTTTCAAAAAATCGGACTGGTGTGATCCGAAATTTTTAAACCATGATCATAAATCGTTTATTGAATCGAAAAATTTATTGGTTCAATCATTAATTGAAGCATAATTAAACCATATTTAAATCGCGACATTATAATTACATAATATATATTGTATATCGTGTATATTACTTAAAAGTTAATAAAATATCAAACATAAAACATAAAAAACCTGAATTATATTGTTCAACTTCATAAATTAAAATTGACACAAAGAGACAATTAAGAGCACACATATTGTGTAAGGGATCAAGAATTTCTACTTCCTAGCCAAATTTAAAAATTAGAATATTGGATTTGATTTGAAACTTTTATTTTGTAGATTTGTTTAGGTATATTAACCTTTTAACTTTTCAAGATGCACCTTAACCTTGAAGGTATGTATGTTAAACTAAAAAATTAAAAAAAAAAAATTAATTGTGCCAAAAATTAAAAGGGAAAAATAATAATAAATGAACTGATTCGGTTCTAATAAACTGTGCAACAAGTCCATCGGTGCAACCATTGATTTTTAAAGAATTTTTGTAAAATATAACGATTTTTTTGAATTATCGATTTTTACTCAAAATTAGACAGGTCAATAAAGCAATAGGTGGTCCAAGCACTTTTACCGTCCAGTCCTATCTAATTTTTCAAATAGGGGCTAAAATGTGCTTAGAAAATGAACTTAAATCACGAATAGAAAATTTTAAAACAATTTATAAATTATTCTTGTTCTTTTAGTTGTTGAGTGTCCCTCTTCAGAACAAAAAGGTTCATGTGCTACATGGGTAATACTTCACCGTCCCTGAACCTTCACGCTAGACGACGAATTGAGGCATCATCAATGGTCTAGAAATTTATAGTGTCCTTTTGGCCGTCACAACAGCCCTTGTCCTAGAACATGGATCTCTCTTTTATATGACAGATCTTTTCTAGAATAAAACACATCCGTTCCGAAATTAATATCTACTGCTGTAGGGATGGGAAAAAGGGAGTGTATCTAGAGGAGGAAAACCTATATTTTACAAAATATCCACGTTATTATCATGAACAACAGAAATATTATGCAGATAGTACGCAATATGTCAATTACCTTATAGCCTAGAGGCACTGTATAATTCTTCAGCAATGCCAGAAAAGTTAAGACTTAGACCTTGTTTATAGGTATAGTTGGATGAGCTCATCGCTTACTACAGAAGGCGTTAGAACACCTAAATCTGTGAAAAGCAAGGTGAGATACTGCGGTGGTGTATAATCCCGAGCTGATGTTTCAACTTCAACCTTGGATGGAATTGGTACTCCAAAATCAATAGGCCGTAAGGCAGGCACCATATCTTTTTGATCCAACGGATAGTGACGAGCAAACTGCAAGAACAAACATCATGAAATGTAATTAAAAAATATTGCAGATGCAAAGCAATAAATGCAAAGAAATGCGACTCTTGTAGATTTAGTTGCCTTTCTAATTTGGATCCAAAGAATCTGCAGTTTGGTCATTTTTACTACCTTGTAGCTCTCAGCAGCAACATAAACTGGTTTATTCGTGCTTTTAGCAACCAGTGCAATTTGGTAGGTGCCCATCATGTTGATTATACCTCCACTTTCAACCACTCCATCTGCTCCAACAAACACCATGTCTACTTCGTTGATGCTATATGCAACAGCAGAGTCTATCAACAGCTTAACAGGAACATCAAGCTTAGCAAGCTCATTGGATAACCTTAGTCCTGTCCTGTCTGGCCTCCCCTCTGCATTTTGTAGACACCTAATATAAGATATCAAGCTACCAACAAGTTAAGGCAATGAAAACACATGATGATTATCCTTATCCATACCAGATAGCCAAATCTTGGTCGCAGATATGTATAATTTGTGACTTCTCATATCCCTATGTCAATTGTTGCTATCAGAATGCCTAAGACAAACAAGTAATATTATCACTTAATATTTCTGGATGGTCCACACCCAATTCCAGAACTCAATGGATGTTTAAGTTACTATTTGGTATGTACGAGATGCCAAGGGATTTCCTTCTTTTTCTTTGTTGCTTCTTGCCTTAATGATAAGTTGGTAGAAGTGCAGAAGAGATCTTTGGGGCATTTAGATCTTGCAGTAAGGAAAACAAGGAACAAGAATAAAATCTGTTGTGCAGAATGTGAAAGTTGATTTTACTGTGTTATTGAGTCAAATCCCATTTATCCCTCATATAATCAGATAACAGGATGTTGATTCAAAGGTTTGCACCTGTGCAGAAAACTCGAAACAGTTTTTTATTCTGAGCTGCAGTTCTCAGAATCTCCAGCACAACTCTTGAGAAGCCATGCACCAAGATGGTACAACCATCGAAAATAAAATCTTGACCAAGCATCGCAATTATTCTCCGAGCCTGACATGAGAAAAATTAGTTGACGATTTTCAGTTACTTTGACATGAAGGATGACGAACACCCTGAGAATCCAAAATTATCAAGCCAATGGATACCTTATAAGATATCTCTCCAAACTTATCAGCACGTTCGATAAGTCGAGACTTTCCTGAATTGAAGTCTTCATATTGCAGAGCAGACGTTCTTGTCACATAGCGCATGAACAAATCACAGCCAGCTGTTAAAGAGATAGAAGTAGTATCCCACGACTGCATCAAAAAGCTTGTGTATTCATGAAATTAGCTTATTTAATTATTCACTTTCTTCAGTGAGGTGGTTGATTGAAATCACATACAGTTTATCATCAGGCTTGTGGATTAGGAAGAGGCAATCATCACACAGCAATATGTCATACAAACCAGTAAAACACGTGAATAATCAATTCTCAGTTTCTACAAAAAAACATATTTGTGCTTCACATAAACAAACAGCAACAAACCAATGTTACATAATAGAAGTGAAGAACAATATGCAGACTAAATGTTACCTTGTTTTTTCATCTCATTTAGACAAATTACTAAGATGCTATGAATACTGAAACACTAAAATCTCATGCATAATTATGTTCTTCGGAATACAACTCCAAAATTCTAACTGCTTCATGCTTGCGTCAATTCAACTTTTAAATTTACTGCGGAATACCATGGCATGTAGAGATGTAAAAAATTATTTAAAACATCACGTACTTTCAGTGAATCAGCTGCCCTTTTGAGCTCAATCTCGAGCTCCATCATGGTGGTAGCTTGACTCGATCGAATAACAGAACCCAAAGCCCTAATCGCAGCCACTGCCTCCGCCAATTCCGGCTGTTTTCTCCAATTATTAAACTCATCCACCACGCTAAACCCCTTAGTATCCTCCTCACCACCAGATAAATAATTCTCTGAAAGTGCGTCGTCGGGTTGGCGGCCGGCGGCGGCTAGAGCCTGATCCAACCAATCACTCGTCACGACGCCGTAGTGCGCCGCTCGTGTTTGATAGTATAGGGAAATTTCATGGTTAGAGTTGTCGGCAGCCATGGCGGTGGAGGCAGGGCGGAGAGGGTGGCTATCGGGCTCCTCTGCGGTGTCGTTTTGCTTTAGTTCTCTTTTGTCGAGGATCAAAGAGGCTGAGCTATTCCACATCTGCTTTTAGGTTATTACAAAAACTTTTGATGGGTTTGATGAGAATGAGAGTTTGTGCGATTATGCCGAAAGCGAAGTCTCAGGCGGAATTTTGGAAAGATTCCGGCGAGTTTAAGACAAATTGTTGGTTCACGTTTGATTCTTTTCTTAATTATTATATGCTCACCCAAAACTTTTGTGTTCTTCACATTTTGCCCCCTCAAAGAATTTTCTCCCTCAATTTATCCAAAGTGAAAATATAAAACTCATTGATTAAAATAGAAAATCCATAGAACCCATGAACTAATGAGATCTAAAACTTAATTTAAATTCAATTCCATTAAGGCGGCGTGGACGACGAGTCTAACAGTTGTCGTTGGAGTGGCCGTTATTAAGTTCTTTATTATTTTATAATATTTAATTTGTGTTTGTTATGACAAAAATGTGAAGGGAGAATTCATCAATGCGCTCCAGCAAAGTGCTAATAAAATTGAAGCCTAATTACTGTAGAGATGATTAATTTACGAAATATTATTGCAAAAAAAAATTAAATATATAATCTCATAAAAATTTTTAGATCAAACAAATTAAATTGTTACCTTTTAATTATCACTAAAATCATATAATTCACTTAATTAATAAAAAATTCAAAAAACAACTTATGTAACCCAATTCAATTCATTTACACTCTTAATTATAAGACAATATGTTGTTAATATCTTAAATAATAAATTCATATCAATAACTATTAACATCGTGAAAAGTCAAGATTACACATGTTAAAACGCATTTTCTCAAATGCAATGACATTCTTGTTGCTCTTCAATGATGCAGCTAGCCTTGTTCAATCGGAAAAGTTAGATTTGCTCCTCCTCCGTCTTCATCTTCTTCTTTCTTGTAATCGCTCCTATTGTTTCATCTTCATGTGGGTTCTCAGGATAAGACAATCTAGTCGAACTCATCGTATTTATTGATGATTCCTCTACCATTTTACAAACAAACAACAAAGTCAACACACACCCCCCAAGGGGGAAAAAGGAAAAGAAGTTTCTTAATCTTTTTGGTACAAAATTCATATGTTTACTCACCTGAAAAGAACCCTCTTGTTTCTGATCAACATATAACTTCACAATTTATGGTGGATGAGACCAAAAACAACCGCCAAACCCATAATGAGAGAATAATCAATATGGGGCTCGACCACCATTGTCAACACATCTTCTCCTAGAACAACTCCACTTGTAGTTTTCTTTCTTTTAACCTGTATAGATCAAGAGCATGGTTCTAAAACTGTTTGATCAAAGTCCCAAGAAAGAGCTTATACTAAAAGCTCCTATATCCACAAATAATTATATATACCTCTGCAACAAGCCCACCAAAAGTGTCTATTATTTTGCACGATAGCTTGGAAATCTGATTTTCCATAATATATATACAAGGTTGGCCTTTGTTCAGCTTTACTACAACCTTGTAGAACGAATGCCCTGTAAGAAATCCCAGAAACATTCTAAGTCCCACAAGTTTTCTCACACAAAACCCGGCTTTTACCTTGTTGATACCTCCACCGGTTGATCTGTAGCCCTCCCACAGCCCAAGAACAGAGAAGTTCTGATATAAAAAGGCTGCAAATAATTATAAACAGAGAGGAGGAGATATAGATTTAACAAAGTGGACTTGTATATAGAGTTATTTTCGTTTTTCTTTTTACCTTTTTAACTATTGTGAAAAAGACTTCTCCTGTGGCATCCATGACATGGACTTGGTTGCTGCATTTGTGACCATAGTTATCGACTCGATAAACGATTTGGCCATTGGAATCAAACAAAGCGCAGCCGTTGCTGCCCATGATCAGAGACTTCATCCACAGAGTGAATATTTCTTGTTTGGATGAAGTTGAAGAAGCAACTATTTGAGGGTGCACCTTTGCCATTTAAAAAGAACTAAGTATATTATCCCAAACTCTGTAGAATGGTGTAGTGCAGGACTCCAAGAGGCTTTGGGGATCAAGTTTTTGTATGCTAAGAATTGTGTCTGTGATTCAGTTTTAGGCATGTATGTGAAACATAAAAGAAAGCCTCAAGTGGAGGAAGATGATGCATCATCCTTTTGTCCTGCATGACCTAAACACATTGTAATTGTCTATGGCATGTGAGTAGAATTGGACAAATATGGCTCCAACCATGCATATTGTTGACGGATGAATTGAGATCAAACATAGCCATTCGAAGCGGTCAAGGTTGGATCAAATTGATCGGATGAATCGTATTAACCAAGATTTATATACCCTGAAATCATATCAAATCATTGGAATTGTTAGTAATCGTCCATCGAAAATCCTCCAACAATCGAATCAGTACGATGAAAGTGAATTGGAGAGTAAAAGTGTGGGATGCTTAGATTGCATATATGAGAAATATGGTGAGTATTGATTATTTGTATTAAACTGTTATTCTATTAGTATGTAGTGGGTGATGTGGCACAATTAACAGGCATGAACGTTTAGGTAGCGAGTCAAGTAGTTGGATTCAATTTGATTAAAAAATACGCAGATGTTAGTACATTAAAAATAAAATTGATTTTTTTTATAATACCTCTACCAATAAAAATTATCTAAATGAATATTGGAATAATTTTTTTTATTTTACAATTATCAATATTCGTTATAATGTCTGTCGTGCTATTTTCTATTGATTCCCATTGTAGATTTTGGTTGTGGTTAGGTAAGTCTAGTTCTAGACAAGGAATTAAGTCATTATCATTTTTCTTGGAAGTTGGGTTTATTCTTAAAATTGTTTAGTTCCTACAACTTCTTGTGTTGTACTTTAGATCAACTATTGGAACTCCATGTTAAAGGCAAATCTTTTATATTCCTTTTGCTGTTGTCACTTTTGTCATGCATGTTTGGACAGGCATCATCCACATGAGCAGATATATCAAATGACCCGACTGTTTGACTTCCATTGCTATGTACCTTTATGTACTGTTTAAAGGGCATTTCTAAAGGAATAGAGGTAATATCCTAGTTTGTTAAAGTATTCACTATATAAAATGACTGCAAAGTTTATCAAAGGTTGTCTTGCATCATATGTAGCTGTATTTTCTCTTAAACTCTCCCCAAAACACACAAAAAAACATTTTTTTTTTGTTTCATTATCCTTTTCAAATTAGGTTTTGTGTTTTTTTAGGTAAACGATATAGTTATTTTGCTATTTTTTAAATTTATTTTAAAAAACACAATCATATTTTGGAAACCTACGTACCAATTTTTAATCAAATCTACAGGGCTGGACTTAATTTTAAAAAAAATAATATTTACATTGTACCGCTTGAAAACAAGTAAGCCAAACAATTCACTCCAAACATTTTGCAAACTTATTAATCACAAAATATTCTATTCTATTAGAACCTCTAAAAAAATCTTTTCAAAAAATAAACTAAATAGTTATTTTCCACAATATAAAAAATGCAAGTGACTCTAAAGCATATAGATTCTTGTGAAAAATCTTTAATGGCGGTGGTATTAGTTAGCTTCGCACGAATTCCAATTTTAATTCAAGCAAATAGTTGGAAGTCAGAGGATTTATACTATCTGCCTAACCCTTCAATCCGAGGAATCATAACTTTGGAAAGCGCCTTCGAAAGCATCCCATTCGTCCAAAAGAGAAAGGAAGGGACCTCTGCAGATTTCACCCTGTCTACATTTGAAGCCACTTTCCCAGCATCTCAGCCATCCAAGCGTTTACTTCCCTTTTTCTCAACTTAAATTCACCTTCAAACTTAGTTTCTCATTCAAATTTATTTTTATTAAAATTTATATACTAAGTTTTACCTTGAAAATTATCAACTTGTGGAGGAAAACCGCAATGGGTACCAAAATAATTCACAAAAGCTTTGTGGTTGCTATTTTCAATTTCCTCATGCTTGGGGTTTATTCAGTTTTTAAAGTTGGGTGATTAGGCATTCTAGGCCATTGGGCCATTCTTGGACCTAGAGGAACTAGACAATGATATTTGAATTTAGGCTCTAAATAGATTTTAATTTAAATTCGATATGATAATTTAAAATATTTAATTAATAAAAAATTCGATGGATATGATTTGATTAAAATAATTTATAATTTGAAATAAATAAAATAAATATGAATTTGACTCCATTTGATCTATTAATAATTTGAATCCGAATATATATATATATATATATATAGTATTATACATATATATACATAGGTTTTTATAGCAACGCTAAAATAAATTTTTGAATGAAACAAGTAATGAGCTCCTATGCAATATATCAAATTAGTTGATTTTCATATAAAATATTAGATTTGGAGGTTATCTACATAATAATTGCATTACTTATTTCTCTATTTTTATAACAAAAATGATGCAGGAAAAATAATGAGCAGGAACTGAATATTGTGATATAAAATAATGCAATGCAAATCTCAATTTGATCAAAATGAGTTTTTTTTTCAATGAAACTTTAAGTTTATGATTAATTGATTGAAAAATCAAGTATATATGCATTTATAATGTCAAATTAGTACTATTATTAGTAGCAGAGCCTAAAATATAATGATATAAATGTGATTAAGTTATATTCTATTATTACTCTTATATGATAAATAGACTTGAAAATTTATTCGTTAACATGTTGTGTGTATGTTTTTTTAAGGATAAATGTTTTGGATTTAGATTCTACTAATTTTTTAAAAAAATAACAAATATATGATTTTTAGGAATATTTGAATTCGAATATTTTTTGGGATATCCGAGTTTTATATGGATCCAAATATAATTATAATAGTCAAGATCTTATAGAAAATTGGGTCGATTTCGAATATGATATATCATTATCGGATTCGAATTTAGATCCAACATACTAATAAATTTTAGCTTATTTGTGTGAATAGAATGGAGAAGGGAAGCAAATACCTTAGGGCCTGTTTGTTTTTATTTTTATTTTATTTTTAATGTTTTAAATTTGAAAAATAGTTAGTGAAAAAAAAGTTGAAAATGAATTGTATTTAAATAAATTGCTGAAGATATAATGGTTGTATTGAATTCAGTAGGTTGTAGATGGAGAAATAATAATAATAATAATAATAGAGAGAGAGAAGATATATATGTCACTATTTACAAAAACAGACTGAACCGGCAGGTCAGATTGTCAACTAGCCTAGTTTTCCCAAAAAATCAGAAAATTGAAAAAAAGCCATATTTTGCAAAAACCGTTTAGACAGGCCGGTTGGACTAGTGAACCATTCACAGTTCAATTGAATCAGACTAATTTTTTCATTTAATTTTTAATGAAATTAAATTTTTTTATTTTTATTTTTTATCTAAGTACAAAGTTTGAATACTAAGGTATACTTCGCAAATTATCTAAAAGTAAAAAAAAAAAATCCTTAATTTAGAGTTTAAAGTTTATAATTAACTTACACATTTTCAATTTTAAACTTTAGAATTGATATATTTAAATTATTATGATCATTTATAATATGAATTATGAAATTTGGATTGTAATATTAGATAATATCATTTAAACTATTTATGTTTTATGTTTTGGTATTTTATTAATTTATAAATAATATATAATATAAATATATATTTCAAAATTATAACACTACAGTTTAATTATGGTCTGACCAACAGTTGAACAAGTGAACTATGAATCGGTAAGTTTTTCAATTCAATGAATATCCGATTTTTCGAATACTGATATAAGTTATTAGAGAGTACGTTTTGAGAATTAAAATAAAAATATATTAGATAAAAATATGAATAAAGTTATTTGTTTCAATTTTTATTTTTATTTTTATTTTTAAATAATAAAAAATGTAAAAATAAATTTAAAAATGGAACCAAACGGGACCTTAATTAAAGCTTTAAGTGAAGTGCCCAACAGCCAATTATTATAGCTTTTTGGGTAAGCGTCCTAGAAATTTAAATAAGCTGTAGCTTCCAGCTCATGCTAAACTGGGATGCCGCCGCCTTCATTTTTATCTATTTCGAGCAATTATGTAAGAACACAAATTATATTTATTTTGTAATTAATCATTCTCATTTTATATTTGAATTGCTGCATGATACAATAAATTCACCTGCCCTATCATCAAGTCGGTTATATTGTTGTTATGGTTGTTGTTATTATTATTATTTTTATTATTATTGTAACAAATTCAATTGAATTATATGATATTGACAGGTGATATATTCATCGACTGATTGTGTTTTTTTTCAATTATTGGCAAATTCAATTGGAGTACAATTTAAACTAACACTAATTACAAAGATAAATTGGAACACATTCAAAAGAATCGCAGCCTCGATGCACCTATAGTCGTTTCATACAAATCTTCATTGATTAATTGGACTTTGAAATAAACACATCGAAGTACAATATTTTATTGTAAATAGTTGTGTAGCAGTTAAATATATTCTTAAAATTTTCAAATTTTGTTGTAAATAGCATTCATTTTTTTTCAAGCATATTACGGATGGAATGAGTTTTTGAAGGTTTACTATCATCGCCATTTTATTGGACGTAATCTAATGTATTATAAATACTTTCAATGAAATTGAATTTTTTTTTTATTTTTTATCATTTGATCTTGTCTTGGTAAATTTTCTATTATTGTGACATTTTATGCTGTCACTTTTGTAAGCGATAGCAACATGACAGTCAAACTTTTATGAGCATTTTACACAAAAAAGTTTTATGCGGATGGAGTCATTGAATGATGGAGTAATACTTATAAAGAAATATATTTGAAAATCTTTACTTTTACATAAGAGTATTTTTAGCATTTGTTTTTGGTTATTCATTATAGTAAACACACTTTTAAAATGAAGGTAAAAATAAATATTTTCCTTAACTAGGATTTATTTGTTTTTTAAAAGTTTTATCAGAACTACAATTGGTTTTATTATATATAATAGATAATCGGAAAAAGGAAAAGCCGAGAAATGAAGAATCAAAGAACTTAAAGCAAGGTTTGACTTTTGACTTTCTGACTACCAATGCCTCGCATGAAAATCCAAACTCACCCTCTATCTGCTTATTGATTGATTGAATATCAAGTTACAGCCCAGCACACATTTCAGACAGCCCCTTTCTTCCCGATCAATATTTTCTCATTTTATTACTATATGTATACTCATAAATCCTCTGATGATGTAGATTTAATTAATTAATTAATTAATTAATGCTGATTAGTTTTCTTGTGTTTGATTGATTTAATAATAGTTTTTTTATTCCGGGGAGAAACAATACACAAATTGGATAGGCATGCTGTGGTTTTCTTGAATGAGAAAAATGCACTGGAAATTCCGTGTCAAGAGAGTGAATTGTTTGACAGAGGGATTTGAATTGGACAGGATTGATATTATCCAAGAATTGCGGTTTCTCCTTCTTTTGCTAGAAGGGTTACATGCATAAAGGTTTGATTGGGTTCTAGTCCATTCTTGCTTTCTTGGGGTAAAAGATTAGTTTCGAATTTTTTTTTGCTTTTGCCATTTTGAATTTTGGTTACTGGGTCACTGTCAGATTTTGGAATTCAGAAGCTCAGAAATGTGAATTTGTATTTTAGGGGTTCTGTAAATTTATTTTTAAATTTTTGATCAAGGTAGTGATATTGAGATAATTTCAATTCTGGGATTGGGGTTTTGTGTCTAATTGAGTATTGGGGTGGGGTGGATTGAGGATTTTACTGGAATTTGAATGGGGAATCAAGACTTGTTGCAGCTTTTCTCCTCAGTGATATTGGTTGTTGATTGATTGAAATTTACATTTTTCACGTTCTATTGTCTGAATATAGAGGGGTTTTGGAGAATTGCCCAAGAACCTGATGGGCTGCCATTCAGAGTGAAAGTTTTTGATTGGTTAGTTTGACTGACCTGGGTAACCGTATCATTTTACAGATTGATCTTTGCCATTATTGGGCTGGGGTTACAGATGGATGTTAGAGTTGTAAGGAAATGAGAATATCCCAATGAGAGGGAAAGGAGGGTTGGTGAGCCGATGGATGCCTGGGGTAGGACATTTTCTGATCTGGTAGGTTTATTTAATTCTTGGATGCCTTGGCGGTCTGAGCCTGCACATGTGTCTAGGGATTTTTGGATGCCTGACCAGAGCTGCAGGGTGTGCTATGAGTGTGATTCACAGTTCACCTTGTTCAACCGTAGGCACCATTGCCGACTTTGTGGAAGAATTTTCTGTGCCAAGTGTACTTCAAATTGGGTTCCCACACTGTCCAGTGAGCCAAAGACTCAACTAGAAGAGTGGGATAAAATTAGGGTCTGTAACTACTGTTTCAAGCAATGGCAACAGGGATTGACAGCTGGACCTGTTGAAAATGTGGTCCAAGTTGCCAATCTGGATCTCACCAGCTCTTCTCCATCAGCTACCAGTTTCATTAGTACCAAGTCGAGTGGAACCTGTGACAGCAGTAGCATTACATTTGTGTCACTCCCACACTCCGCTGGATTTAGCCCACGTCAATCAGCAATAATGGAAACAACTACTGAAAGACAAAGTGTTGCAGCAGCAATGAGCAATGATCATGTTGTGGACATAGGAGAACGGGATCAGTCTCAGAACCAATTTGGATTTTGCCCAAACAGGTTCTTTCTGCATCTCCCTTTTGACTGCTTGAACTAAGTAGCGTAGTTGTGATTGATCTAATCCATGCTTAAATTGGGTGGGCTGCCAGTTATGAGTTACCTATATAGTAAATATCATGTATTGCAAGTGACTTTGGGATTTTGTCACCGCTTGTGTGACACCAGGTTCAGTTTGAAAAGAGGCATTTGAAACTGAAATTTTGTTTATAATTAATGGTGGTCCTGTAGAATAAAAGGTCTATGGCCTGTCATGGCCTCATCATATGTCAGAATCTGATATGGATGGAAAATACTTTAGAACAATGGTCTGTGTGTTTGTCTCTTCTTATGTTGCATGTAATTCTGATGCTGACCCTATCACTGTGCAATACCTGAAAATCTTTGTTACATAAGCTAATAACTTGGAGTCTAATGGATATCTTGTTTGCTTGTTTTCCTGATCGTGTTCTTTTGGGGAAGGTTATTTTATTTTTATGAACTTTTGCTTCTCCCTGGTTGGGCTAGTTGCTATACGACTCATGTATATCTTTACCGCTTCAATTCCGGTAAGGATTGTTCTTTTTTCTTATCTTTTCTTGTCTTCATTGTATAAGACAAAACCTAACCGTCAAAGTTATGGATTTTTTAAGTGATTTGAGGTTGCTGTAATGATGCCTATTATTTAGTGCTTATAATTACTGTTACTCAAGTAGGAGTTTTATGTACCATCAACATCCTGAGATCTTTTGCACCTGAGTAGATGGTTTGCGATCTGCCTAAGTTCTAATACTATTTCTTCTTACTTTAGTTTATTTATGCTAAACTCTCTGGCTGTAATCATAACTTTTACGTAAACATTTTTCTTAAACAGAAGTGATGATGAAGATGAAGAATTTGGGGTGTCTCACTTGGGTTCTAGGGTGGCTCACTTTTCAGATGTTAATGGCTACTTTGACCATGTTCAGTTTGATGACATTGACAATGATTATAATTCGCGTAAAGGTCATCCTGATGGACATGCTGTTGATACAGAAAGTATGAACAGCTCTTCACTACAGAATGGTTTTGATTCCCAGGCTCCTGTTGAAGTTGAGTGGATGGTGCAAAAAGGTGTTGAACATGATATTAGTGATGAATGTGAGGCTGCTTCTTTATATGTGGAAGATGTGGATACTCAACCTATGGATTTTGAAAACAGTGGAGTTCTCTGGCTCCCTCCTGAACCAGAAGATGAAGAAGATGAAAGGGAAGCACTTCTATTTGAGGATGACAATGATGGGGATGGCCGTGGAGAATGGGGATACCTATGCAATTCAAGCAGTTTTGGGAGTGCGGAGCATAGAATCAGGGACAAATCAAGTGAGGAGCACAAGAGAGCCATGAAAAGTTTGGTTGATGGTCATTTTCGTGCTCTAGTAGCTCAGCTCCTGCAAGTGGACAGTCTTCCTGTGGCAGAGGAAAATGAGAAAGAGAGTTGGTTAGAAATAATCACAGCATTGTCATGGGAAGCTGCTACATTATTGAAGCCGGATACAAGCAAAGGTGGGCAAATGGACCCAGGGGGTTATGTTAAAGTAAAATGTTTAGCT
>JACGDI010005420.1:138821-190759 GCA_014898725.1 Jacaranda copaia | reverse complement strand
GATTCTTCAGGAAGTAATAAGGTTTTGCTGGATCAGAACTTGATAGAAGCAATGCCTACTTCCCCAATTTTTGTTGGAAACAGAGCCAAGAGACTATTGGAAAGAGCCGTTTGGAATGATACTGCTTTTCTCGCCGTGAGTTTTTCTTATACCTTTTATCATCTACGAATGTAATGAATTTTTCCTTTTTTTAATTCGATGCATGCATATTCCAAACCCAAACCACATTCCCACTCCACTGACCCTCGCATTTTTTATATATGGTGTTGAAATGCAGTCAATGGATGTAATGGACTATTCGCTGCTAGTTGGGGTTGATGAAGAGAGGCACGAGCTTGTTCTTGGGATCATTGACTTCATGAGACAGTATACATGGGACAAGCATCTTGAGACATGGGTAAAGGCATCGGGCATTCTTGGTGGACCCAAAAACGCTTCACCAACTGTAATTTCTCCGAAGCAATACAAGAGGAGATTCAGGAAAGCCATGACAACTTATTTTCTGATGGTCCCAGATCAGTGGTCGCCTCCTTCAATCATTCCTAGTAAGTCGCAAACTGATTTATGTGAAGAGAACATTGTACAAAATGAAGAGAACAACGCACAAAGTAAAAAGAACGATACACCTTCTGCAGAGTACACTCCAGGTGATGTAATAATTCGAACCTAAAAACTTGGTGTTGAATTCCCTTCTCAGTTTTTCCTTGCGTATATGTTTCTTTTTTGGATTAGAATTAGAATTCATGATTATTTGTTTGAAAAAGAAAAGGAAAACAAGGCCATTCAGGCCATGGAAACAGTCCTGGTCTAAATATTGGATGACCTCCCCCAGAAAGGTTTTTGTTGTAAACATATAGATATATATGTATGTATTTGTCTTTTCTTCTCTTTTCTTTTTCAACCCCACTTGTTTTTGTACTTGGAACTCATGTTGTATATGATTTGAAAATATAAGTGCAATTTTTTGTAAAATATGAGGTTTTGTAATAGTTGAATGGTTTGTTGATCAACTTCGATGTATTGGCTGTTTGTTCTTCTGTAAGTTAAGTTTGGGTTAACTTTTCCTAGCAAGCTTATTGTTCAATGCTATCTTATTGTACGATCTTATAAGCTTCTAAAAATGATTAGTCAACATTTAGGGCTGTTTGGTTTCATTTTCATACCTCATTTTCACGTTTCTACTATTTGAGAATGAAAACACATAATTTTTTAGGCATTTTTACCTAACATCTTTTCATTTTCATTATCAAAACATATTTTCTAATAATCTACATATCATCTATCAATATTCATATATCTTTTCTCTCTATTTTATTATTTTTATCTCTCTCTACTTATTAAAAGCCATTTTTTTTTTTATTTTCTTGACTCATTTACACCAATAACATTGTATTGAATACAAGGGGGATAGTTCTCGTGAACTTTACATACAATCTAACCACTATTTCAGTATATAATTGATAAATGCGCAATCGCTTTTGTCTCCATCACTAGACTCATTTCTCTTTTGCCACTGGAAGTCAACATCTTTTGGGGATTTCGATTATCTCAACATCTTTGCTATCACAAATTACATAAATTTCTTGTTAGGGGATAGATATTGATATGGATATAGCCCACAAGCCTAATAAGAACACTGGCCTAGTATCAAGCCCAAACAAATTAAGTCCTAAGCCCAAGCAAGTTCACATGTGTTGAAGTTTTTGGAGTTTAGATTGACCTCGGAGGTCGATTCCACCCGACCAGACAAGGTCAGAACATGCGAATAGTGAGGTGGTCGTGTAGCCATAGGAGCATTAATGATAGCACCTACCACGCATCACATTTGCATTCAATGCACCGAACCACCCTTTTGTTCGTATTTAATGCCTTGACGGCGCATCATCTCTTCATTAAGGCGGTAAGGGCGCTTTTTATTGTTGGCCGGTCACAAACATGATGCTAAGCTAGGTTGAAAAGACCTAGAATGTCCCTACCCAAGGAAGAGAAGATCTAACCCATGTTAGGGAAAAGATTATCTTTTCCATCTCTCGCCAAGTACTATAAATACCCTCTTCTTAGAGACAAAGGCACACTTAATACATTCTAAGCTGTTACTTTGCTAAATTATTCATTAGTCGAATATTGACTTAAGCATCGGAGGGTTTTAGCCAAGGACCTTATCGACTAGCTTGACATTTGTTCGTTGGTTGTAGGATTCAATCCACACCTCATACCCTCAACTCATTTTTCTAGTCGATTTGGACCACTAGGTCAAAACCAAGGAACCCATCTCACTAAAAAAGGACGTCATCATTTGACCTCATCTGTGCGATATTGAATTTACAATTGAAAAATGATGAACACTAGGTGAACTACTTCTGAGAGGTAGAGTGATCGCAGGTCACCACCACCCCCCTAATTGTCGCCATAACCTTAACTGGACTAATAACCTAGGGCTTAAGCTCTTAATCGGAATAAGTGGTCACTTTGACTATCTCTTAGCTCATGCAAATGATTAATGACCAGATATTGGTGCAGCTCTCAGCATAGTTGTCTACCACTTTGTAGAGGCACAATAACCAACCCATTGGCTACAACTAGTGCCACATCATACCCTTCCCACCAAGAAGAAAAACCCTCACACGAGGACAAAACAAGGAATGAGACGTGTCGTAATTCTAGCAGACGTGATGTTAGCCTTGGCTGTTTCTCACGAGATAAAACTCGTTATCATCCTCGTGAGGAAGTGGCAGATTTAGTTGAACACTTTGCCTGACCTAATCTAGCCTAGTAGTGCGAGAGGGTCTAGTGCCAGAGACCACGGCTAAGTAAAGACTTGTCTTGAGCAAATCGAGATCAATAGAAAGAGGTGTCACATCATGTCCAATAGCTGAATAGACAATTGGAAGATATTTCAAGAAGAAACATCAAAAGAATCTAACTCGACAACGCCCCCAAGCTCCGACGAGAAAGGGAATCTCTATTCATTCAGGAGATAGTTGAGGAATGCATAGCAATCAATGCAAAAATCCTAATCGGACTGCCCAAGTATGACGGATCAACTGACCCTAATGAGAACCTAATCTAGTTCGAGCACATGATGTAGCTCCATGACCACAATAACCACAATCATGCCAAAATGTTAGTCACCACCTTCTAAGGAGTAGCAGTTGAATAGTTTGTTAAGTTGGAACTTGCTTCCATCTTCTCCCATGACTAGCTCCGCGACAAATTCCTCCACCAATTTGTTAGCAGGAGGAAAGTAAAGCTCCCCCACACTCACTTACACATAGTGAAACAGAATGAAGGAGAGTCTCTTGGGGATTTCTTTTCTAGATTTAATATTAAGATGCTAAAAATAAATAACCCTAGGATTGAATTTTTTATTAAAGTGTTATTTCTTGAATTGAGGCACAAGGATTGTGCCAATGCTTTAGTCAAAGAGAGACCACGAACAATGAAGGAGCTCTTTGACCTTGCAGAAAGGTACATGACCTAGGAAGATATAAATAGGATGAAATATGAAAGTGGGGAGAATGACAAGAAGAAAAGAAAAGAGAAAGACGATAGGCATTAGAAAAATGGTCATTAATCCTTTATTAAGAGTTTTCATAATAATGTCCCACTGAATACTCCTAGAAAAAAGGTCTTATTTGTAATTGAAAATGACAACCTCTTCAAAAGACCAAGAAAACTCAATTAAACACCAGCTATGAAAAACTCTGAGAAGTATTGCCATTTTCACAAACAGAAGGGCCACGATATAGAGGATTGCTTTAACCTTCAAAATCATATTGAACGACTTATTTGACAAGGCCACCTGAAAAATATGTTGATGAGAAAGCCAAGTAAACAATGGCCCAACCTGATCTGATTCCTTGCAGAGAATGATCGATTAGCCTAAGAAAAGATGCTAAGCAAAAGAAAAAGGTCGATGAAGAACGCCTCCCCTTGAGAGGCATTATTGATACCATTGCAGAAGGATTAATCAGAGAGGGGGGAGGACTCTAAATTAGTAAGGAGACAAGCACAAGAACTCGAATCAGCCAAGTCAATGTTAACTAAGATAATTTTTTAGCTTTCTACTAGCACAGATCATATCTCTTTTTCAGATTTTGACCACTCTCACCTAGGAGGTCAAGGAGCAGAGAGCAAATTTGATTGCCCACTTGTGGTGACTGTTGAGATTGCAACTTTGAAGTAAGAAAGATCTTGGTCAACAACAACAACTTTACTGACATAATCTTCTTGTTGATATTAGAAAGAATGAAGTTGGGAAAGCTGAAGTTTGAACCAGTCCATACCTTATTGCTTAGATTTGGCTAATCAAAGATCATACTAATTGGATCCATCAACTTGTCCACATCGTTTGGGGAAGTGCCCAAAAGGTGCATAGTCATGATCAACTACTTAGTCGTTGATGCACCTTTCACTTATAATGCCATAATTAGGATACTGGCACTTAACAATTTCAAAATAATGGTTTTAACTTATCATATAAAGATCAAATTCCTGACAATGGCTGGTACCAGAGACTTGCTCTAAAATGTGAAAGAGGCATGGCGTTGTTACACTATTTTGATCGAGGTAGTCGAGCAAAAATCATGACCAAAATTGAAACCTTCGGGGGACATCCTAGTAATGGTACTATGGAGGGACATGCAAATAACAAGAGAAAGAGGGTAAAAACCAGGGTCGAGCCAGTATAAGAATACAAAACCATAGAGCTAGAACCTAGAAATCCAGAAAAAACCACAAGCATAAGGATTAACTTGGGAGGTAGCATGGAATGCATGTTGGCAACTTTCTTAGAAAGAAATGTCTTTGCATGGAAAGCAGTCAACCTCTATAGAATCGACCCCTAGGTACTTGTCTACCACCTCAACATTAACCCATAATTTAAACCAGTCAAATAAAAAACTAGGACATTCAATGCTTAAAGATGCCAGATTATCGAGGAAGAGGTCAACAAACTCTTAGAGATTAGCTACATTGTAGAAATTCAATATTCTAGTTGGTTGTGTAATGTAGTTCTTGTCCCTAAAAATGATGGCAAATGGAGAATGTGTAATGATTTTCTTGATCTAAATAAAGTATACCCTAAAGATCTTTACCCACTGCCTTGAATAAATTTATTAGTTGATTCAACATTAGGTTGCAACCTCTTAAGTATGATGGATGCTTTCCAAGGATACTAACAAATTTTAATGGCTCATAAAGATAGGGATCAAACCGCTTTTGTGGTCCTAAATGGCTTATATTGTTTCCTGGTCATGCCATTTGGCTTAAAAAATGTGGAAGCAATTTCACTAAGTTGGTCGAGGCAGAAGCCGTACCAAAGATAACACATGCAACGATAAAGAGTTTCTTATGGAAAAACATCATCTATTGCTTTGGTCTGCTGAAAATGCTCATATCCGGCACCACCACTCAATTTCAGAGTAACAAAATGAGAGACTGGTGCGAAAGCTTGGGAATCAGACAACACTTCACCTTAGTGGAAAACCCATAAGTGAATGGTCAAACGGAGGTTACTAACAAAACAATCCTGGACCATGTTAAAACTTGGAATGATCTAAAGGTAGTTGAGCAAATGACCTCCCAAGCGTCCTTTAGGCTTATAAGACCACCCCAAGAACAACCATGGGACAAAGCCCTCATAGCCTGGTCTATGGCTTAGAAATAGTAGTCCCAGCAAAATTAATCCAACATATAGCTCAGGTAATTCTTTATAACTCGATCAGGAATGAAGCAGAAAGACAATTCGACCTTAAGATAATCGATGAGCTACAATAACAAGCATTCACAAATATGCAAAGATATATGTCAATCATGGCCAAACACGATGACAAAAGTGTAGGGCCAAGATGCTTCAAAGTAGGCGATCTCATCCTCAAAAAGGTCGAAGTCTCAAAGAATGTTGGTAAACACGACCTAAAATGGGAAGGTTCCAACTTGGTAGTGAAAGTGGCAAAGCACAAATATTATCGACTAGTGGATATGAGGGGAAATGAGCTCCCCCAGCTGTGGAACTCAACAAACTTGAAAAAGTTTTATGAGCAAATCCAAATCCCATAATCTCATCTAGCCATGCCAAATCGCATGAGATCTAATCTTCATAGAAAAAGTGCACAGTTGTAACTCTCCATTGTATAATAGGAACAAACCTTTTCAATGCATATAATTTTGCTGACCTTGTAGTTGTATGATCAAGTTGGTTTTTGACCAATTATTAAAGAAAGTTAAAGTCGACCCTACAGTTGCATGATCAAGTTGGTTTCTAACCAATTATTAACAACAAAAGTCGCTCATGGTCAATTTATAGACAATTATTAAAGCAAATCTAAATTGAACTCATGGTCGAACTAAAATGACATGGTATACAAATAATACAATTAGCAAAAATACATGAAATCGACTAAAAACATCATCGTAATTAACATTAAAAATTCCAAAATATCCATCATACGTCTGAAAATGAAAGTAAGGTTGTTCAAACACCCATATGGGCTTTACATCATCTAAAAATGATTACAAAAATAGCAAAACATTTTAGCTAGAATAAACACTCTCTCCTCGACTCCCTCGAGCAACAGTTTTTGCAACAACCTCATCGAGAGCTTTATTAAGCTTATTTGTCGTGTTGACACCAACATCCATAGGTGGGCCCTCGACCTCTTGCTTTGGCCTAGAAGGAGGCACTCTCGTAGGGTGAGAAGGGCTAGCTTTATCTCTTAAGAAGGGACGTTCGGCAGCAAGGAACAACTATGTCATCTCCACCTCATTATTTTTGATATCTAGGGTGAAGTCATTAATGAACAAAAATTCCTTCCTTACCTCAATAGCTTTGGGATAGAAGCTTCAACCTCTTTAGCAGAAGCATTCTTATCATAGTCTTTATGGCTCTCATTTTTCAGAACATTGAGTTAAGCCTTATCTTCTGCTCGAATCTTGTAGCTGAGGAACTCGAGCTGCTTTGCTATTTTCTCAAATGCCTCATTAGCATCATCAATGCTAAAGGTTACACTTGCATCAGTGAATGCCGAATTCGACACTTTGAAAAACTCATCCCTGGCATAGCGAAGGTAACTCTCATATCCCTAGGTCCAACTAGATAGTGAAACCTCTTGGATCACGGACATGAACTTCTTCAGCTATTTTTCCAATCAACTATTTCCCTAATAGTAGTTAAGAGCTCAGTATTTTTCTCGTCGAGCTGCTGGTTCAGCTTCGAAATCCTCAACTCCAAAGACTCAACCTGATTCTTTGACAAATCATTCCACTCCTTCTCGAGCTCATCACACTTCTCTTCCAATCTTTGCAAGGCGATTTCACAAAGCTCAAACTGTTGATGGAGGTTATATCCCCATTGGCTGACCCACGAGTGAAAAAGTATATATAAGAAAAAGACCAATTTCAGAAATCAACAACATTAGAAATTAAATAGTTCACTTAGCATAGACCTTTACCATGTTTGTATGGCACACAAACACCTTTAGGGCATCAATCTACTCGTAGTTAAACATCTCCTTCTAATATTTTTGGAAAAGACTAGCTGTAAGGATTACCAAGAGAGTCATAGCAGCCAGGCCCACACCTATCATAGCTATAGTATTTGATACCCTGACTTTTTAACTAAAATAAAGCTCTAGGAATAAGGGTAAGTTGCATAGTCACTCATTGGAAATAGTCTTGTAAACAGCTACATCAGGATCAATAGCCTTTCCTTTTCCCTTATCAGCTGCAATTTTCTTGGGAACATCTGTCCCTTGACCTACACAGTCTTTCTCTTAGATTAGGGGGCTGAACTAGTCACTGCTCCCACAGTCTAAGTGATAGGGGTGGAGTAGCTAGGAACGTCTGTTTAGCCTGAGCAGTTTGAGATGCCGCTTCCTGACGAGCAACTATGGCATTACAGTGCTTTTAAGCTTTTTGCTGTTTGTTCATCGTTATTTGCTAAGCTTAGTTCATGATGGATCAACCTGTAAGAACACATATTATCCCGATTAGAAACTATAACATGCAACACATACCAATAAAAGTTCAAAAATGTTAGTTCTACCTAAATGAGCATCCATGTGCAACCTCAGCTGGGTAGTCGATCATCCCGCCAAAACCAAGTTCCTCTCCCTAGTGAATTTAGATGTATTCATTTCTCCAAATTCAAGCAGATCTTGAATGAAAGTATTATTTTAGGTCGGGTTCTCATCGTTGTTGATCTTAACCTTACCCATCCACCAATCCCTAGGGATATTAAAATCAACCATACTGGGGGATTCAGATATAGAAATACCTCTTCTTCCAAGTTTGACCATGAGAAGAAGTGGGGATCACAAAAATTTTCCTCTACGGCCAATCAATTAAGTAATAAAATCTTGACTATCTAGTATTCACCGACTTTTGAGACATCGAAAGGTGGAAGAGATTACCAAAGTTAGCCCCCAAGAAGGAGACTAGTTGTGAATCATTATAAGAATGACGAAACTGTATAGAAGGGAAAAATAATTACATACTAGTTGAGTTATGCAAACACGGAGACCTTTCAACAAATCAACTATGGGTCCAGTAAGAGGAAACTTAGGCCCACACTTTAACGCATCCTCAAAAATAGTTATATATCTTTTAGAAAGTATATGCATCCTATCTCTCCCCATAGGCCTTATCAGTTCAAACTACTCGGGAACATAATATTTTGCCCTAATCAACCTCAAATTGTTCGTGGTCACCTCAAATATGATTTCACTATAATGGGCGATTGTAAATAGCCTACACTTCAATTGAGGAGGCTGGTCGGCCTCCTTGGAAGGCCCTACCTTATCGATCACAGACACAGAAAGATCAGCATCATTGATAATAGGATTGGAAGGGCTAACCCCTTTATTAACCTCTAATTCAGCCTCGATGACATCCACTCCCTCAAGCCCACTAGAAAAACCCAGCCTGCCAATTAACGTCTCATATAAACTACCATTCTCACTAGTCAAAGTATTTAACGATTGAGTTGCCTCAGAATCAGGACTCTTAACTCTATCCTCATTGTCAATCCTAGACATTTCTATGAACGAAAGTAGACGAATGGAAAGTGGAACAAATAAACTAAGTAAAAAGAAAAGGGGACATACACAAGATAAATGCAAAAACTACGAATTATAGAATGCTAAAACTTGAACAGAATTCTCTAGGGCTTGTCCTCTCAACGATGTGGTAAAATAGTAAATGGGCTGTAAAAGGGACTATTTATAGGTCGGGTCCAGCATACCAACTAGTTAAATTGACTAGCTATCGACTAATTAATGCGTAATTGCCAGTTATCAATATATAAACATCAGCGTAACCATCCCAAAATAATTCTCACCTCCAAAACCCTTGTTGAGGTTCAAAAATAGTTCTCATCCCTAAAATCCTAGTTGATGGTCAAAAGGTTTGAAACAATAAAACATACTACTCCTTACTCCAACCTCTATAGGTTTGACTAGACTATGGAGTAGGGGAACTTATGATATGCATATAGCTTACAAGCCTAACAAGAGCACTTGCTTAGTATTAAGCCCAAACAAAAAAAATAAAAAAATCAAGTCTTAGGCCTAAGCAGGTTCACATGGGTTGAAGTTTTTGGAGTTTAGATTGACCTTAGAGGTTGAATCCTCCCAACCAAATAAGGTTGGAACATGTAGATAGTGAGGTAGTTGCTTGGCTGCAAGAGCATTAATGGTAGTGCCTACTACCCATTGCATCCACATTAAATACAATCAAACCACCCTTATATCCACATTTAATGGCCCTGATGATGTATCATCTCTATATTAATGGCAGTAAGTGCGCTCCTTATTGTCGGTTAGTCACAAACATGATGCTAAGCTAGGTCGAAAAGACCTAGAATACCCGTACCTAAGGAAGAGAAGATCTAACCCATGTTAGGGCAAATACTATCTTTTCCAACTCTCACTAAGCACTATAAATACCCTCTTCTCAAAGATAAATGTGTGCTTAATACATTCTAAGTCGTTACTCTGCTAAATTATTCTTTGGTCAAATTATTTGACCTGTACCTCGTACTCTCAACCTATCTTTTTGGTTGATTAGGATCACCAGGTTGAAACCAAGGAACCCATCTCATCAAAAAAGAATATCATCAGATACTATATATATTATCAAAATACAAACAACCTACTATACTTGCAATATTAATTATCTCAATTGGTGAAGTTACATTATTAGAGACACATTCTTCACTTATACATTACATTATGACTTATTTAAGTCCATTCTTTTTGAAAAATAATGATGATAGTAGAGCCAGTCAAGTTGAAAAATTAAATTTATATGGGATACTTTACAAAAACAGCCTTAAATTATAGAAGTTTATAAATGCTTCTATTCACAAATCCATAGAAACATTGGTAAGATATATAGGGGCTGAATGGTCATTTAATTAATTTTTAGAATTTTTTTAACTTGAGGGGAAAATGATTTTGTTTCGATTTTTTAACTAAGCATCTTTAAAAGAAGATTTTGGCAATTATGAAAATTAGAGTGGAGTGTTCGTAAATTTCACTGTTTCAAACAGGGTGTATGAGCATTTGTAATTTATCTAATACACACACACACACAACTCATGCTTGAAATCTAATTGGATCTCATCAACTTTACTTGCAAGCTGGAGGTAGAATCAAACTGTAATCAACAACCCTAAACATAATAGTTATATGCTGGTAATGATATTATGAAGTCTATGATCATCATAATCTTGGTATCTTGCATTATTATAGCTAAATCTCCAAAATTTCTTGTAAAAGCAAGGACCCTTATCGTATTCTTCATATGTTATCTCCCCATTTTCATCTTTATAGCAAACAATACCGACATATTGATCTTCAAAAACCTACCACTATCGTTAAGAAAAAGGAAAAAATTAAAAAACAAATGAAAAACAACAACAACAAGCTAGTGGATATAAATAAAAGGGGCTAAATGCACATTACCCCCATGTGTTATTCAAAATTACCATAAAAATCCCTGTGTTAAAAATAGAGTCTGTTTAATATCTAGTATTTTAGAAAAATTGGCTCACTCGCCCTAACAACACTATTTTGTGAGGAAAAATATGAATAGACAGAATTGTCCTTTTGGGAGGAAAAAAGGAAAAAAAATTAAGCTATTTTTCTCTCTTCTCTCCAAGGCACTTGGATAGAGGAATGAAAGGAGATACTGAGAAGGGTGGGACACAATCGTAAAACTCCTAAAATTCCAAAAACTACTCATTTATTACACCGCAAGGAAATCACCAAGGGAAATCCACTAAAAAAATCATCATTTACACTGGAACTCTTGCATTGCACCACAAGGAAAGCATACATTGTAGAAGATATTATTGACTGAAGAAGAATCATTTTGTGAAAAACCCTTATAGGTACATTGTCTTTCATCTTTTGCATGTAGTATTCTTCTATCATTGCGAACTGTTATGAGATGTCATTTCTATGTGATTTATGTATGTTTCACTTTATATTATGTGTGCGAAGCATATTTGTATATCTTTGTGGGTTGGTATATATTTTCTCTATGGAAACTCACCAAAGCAACAGAACATTATTTAGATTTTTTTTTCAGTTTCTCTTGTATTTTTATATCCTAATGCTATTCATCTTGTCTAAATGAGGAGAACTACAAAGCATAGAATATTTAAATGTTGATATTAGGGAAGAAGTAAACTCTGTTTGTTGGGAATGTGTTTTTTGGATCTTGCCGTCATTTTTTGTGATTGTTACAGAAACTGAAGACTCTATTTTTGAATGGATGTATCTAAGAAATGATTCCTAGGAAGAATCAAAAGATTACTTGCATTTTCACACTCAAATGAATGTATGCATAGGTGCGCGTATATTTATGTTTATGTTTGAAACAGTCAATGAAAAAGTGATTGATGTTGATTTGGTTCTTTTCTAAAAACACGTAGGGCTACTTTGCCTTTTTTATATTGTATTTTATTCTGACAAAAGGTATAACAGACCCATTATTATCATATGAAAGTCAAACTTGATTTTGCCCCTCCTCTCTCTTTTTTTATACGAGAGGGTAGTGTAATACTTACAATGTTTTTTGGGTGGTAATTTGGTTATTTAAAGATATAAATAAATACTTTGCTTATAGTTTCAATATTAGTTTAATGGATTAAATTTGAGTGGATTATAGATTAATGGACTTTTTAATATACTTCATTGTAGTTCAAATGGATTACCCATATAGTGACTTTGAAATATGGGTAGGGGGTCACTTTGTGAGTTTTCCCAACTTGTAATACATAGGTGGTAGGAGTAGGGTCTTTAGATGCATCTTAATTGACAGCCTTACCTTATAATTGCTTTATGACATGTATGCATGGTTCGGGGAAATGCGGCATTTGTTGTCTTTTATTTCAAAGTCCTTGGATACTCTCTTGAGAATAAACTAAGGCAGGTGCTAACTGAGCATTCTATTGCTGAGATTATGATGTGTTACAATGGTGCAGATTTGGTTTGCCCCATATATGCAGAGGATGTAGGCAACCCTCTTCTTGTGCTAGATATACAAGGAATTATCCTATCTAATGACTACTCAGAGAGCCAAGAAAAATGTGTACAACTATTGATTAATCAAATAACATTAATATAGTTGTTGATCCACATGTTAGAAACAATCATCCTGCTAAAGTAGAGATAGCTGGTACGAATGTTGATGTTCATCCAGATGAAGTCAATGTAGATAATGTTCCTTATAGTGAGGATGTCGTATCTGTTGATTTGGCACTTGATGATGGTATTGATGAAAGATATATTGATATGGAACCTTAGAATATGTGATATCTATCTAAACATGTTGTAGTTAAATAGGCAGAAAATGATCAAGCTAAGTTAAGGGATTGTGAAGGTGTGGCTGCATATGGTAATGCAGATAATGTAGCACCTACTAGTGATGGCCAAGCCATCGAGGGTAGATCCTTTGAAGGTGTTGGCAGTGATGCCAAGGTTGAGGAGGGTACTGGTGTTAAGCCTGTGGCAGCAGTATTTGAGGGTGCAAGGACTGAGTAAGAGGGTGTAAGGCTTGAGAATGTAGAAGCTAAACAAGTAGGTGCACTGCTTGGTGGAGTAGGGGCTAAGCAAGAGGGTACAAGGGCTGGAGAGCATGTGGCAGTAGTTCTTGAGGATGCAAGGGTTGAGACAGAGGGTGCAGTAGCTGCATAGCATGTGGTAGCAGTGATTGAGGATGCAAAGGTAGAGATAGTGGCTTTAAGGGTTAAGAGAAAGGGTACAGGGGTTGAGCAAGAGGGTACAAGGGCTGCATAACATGTGGTAGCAGTGATTGAGGATGTAGAGGTAGAGACAGCGACTGTAGGGGTTGAGGGTGAGGGTATAGAGGCTTCACAGCGTCTGGCAGCAGTGATTGAGGGAAAGAATGCAGGGGTTGAGCAAGAGGGTGCAA
Source organism: Jacaranda copaia (assembly GCA_014898725.1). NCBI lineage: Eukaryota > Viridiplantae > Streptophyta > Magnoliopsida > Lamiales > Bignoniaceae > Jacaranda > Jacaranda copaia. Next base: position 177,319 of record JACGDI010005420.1, on the reverse strand, counting down.
AGGCTCACAGCATGTGGCAACAGTAATTAAGGATGTAGGGGCCGACCAAGAGGTTATAGGGGTTGAGAGTGCAAAAGTTGAGCAAGAGGCAGTAGCGGCTGAGCAAGTGGATGCAGGGGTTGAGCAAGAGGTTGTGGGGGCCACGCAAGTAGGTGTGGAGGCTACGCAATTGGTTATGATGCTATAGGTGACAAAGGTGTGGCATGTGATGAAAATGAAGCTTATACACTTGGTGAAATGAATGTTGCCCAATATTAGGATCATATGAAAGAGATGAGAAGATTTGAAAGAGAAGAAAGAAGAAGAAAGAAAGCTCTAGAAGCTATTTTTGGCAGCAAAGATAGAAAAACAAAGAAGAGTAAACAACCCCGAGCGAAGTCCACTCAAAGAAAGGAGAAAGGCAAAAGTAAGGTGTAAAATGATGTAAAGGACATGCAAAGAACTATGAATTTGACTGGCATATTTTAGGTTGTGAAAATATTGTAGAAGAAGGGCTTGGTGAAGTAAGGGTTGAAGAAGCAGAGGAAGCACAGATACAAATAGAACAAAGGTGTTAATGAGGATTCACTTTACTTGTCAACAAGAGAAAACATCCTTTTACTAATACATGAAGCATCATATACTATTGGAGCAAATAAATCTGTTGGACCTTGTAAGGCAGTAGAAGATGATCAACATATTATGCAACAATTAGTAAGCACATGGGATGATTTAGAAAATGCAAATTATGTTTATTCAAAAGATTATGCGAGAGAGGGTAGTTGTGATATGGTGGATTCAGATGCACATACTAAGATGTTTGAAGACGTTGAAGACTCCTTTGGTGATGATATTTTTGCTAAAAAGGAAAGACAAGATAGCAAGTTACTGATGGTATAGAGAATTTGAAGGATGCTTAAGAGAAAGAGCAGCAAAAGATTAGGTAGTACAGTCGAACAAGCTGAAGAGAAAAGTGCACAAGGTGTTGATCCTGATGACATTGGTATAGTGATCTAGGAAATGGTTCTAACCTTCACAATCTTTATGGTTCATAGGGTGAACCATCAAAGCATGTTACCTTTAGAGAAGGTATGAACATAAAACACGTTCAACCATTGGTTGGAATGGAGTTTGCAAGTGCAAAGATATTCAAAAAAGCACTTGTAGACTGGTGTGTTAGGAATAGTCTCAAGCTTAAAGATAAGAAGAATGAAAATATAAAGATCATAGCAGATTATGCAAATGAAGGATGCAATTGGAGAATCTATGCATCTCCAATTCAAGGTTCAATGACATTCTAAATCAAGAGCATAAAGGGAGAACACATGCAAGGGTCTATGAGAATAAACTTGCAACTTTCAAGTACCTTATAGAGAGAATGCAGAAAATAGTGAGAGATCATCCTGGTGTGAGCATCTAAGGAGTGGTGAACCTTATAATAAGAAAATGTGATATTGAGGTGGGGTATCGAAAAGCAAGGAGGGTTAGGAGAGAAGCACTGAACTTGGTTAGGGGTAAAAAATAAATAGGTGTTTAGTGAGAATAAATAGGTGTTTATTTCTGATAGGCAGAAGGGTTTAGTGGAAGCTATAAAAGGTCTACTGGCTTATTGTGAGCATAGGTACTATTTGAAGCACATGTATGATAACTTCAAGATAAAGCATGGAGATTACAAATTGAGACAGCTTTTGGGGAGTGTAGCTAGCACAGGAAATAAGAATGAGTTTGAAATATGGATGAAGAAGATTGAGGCAACTGACCCAAAGAAGTCCCCAAAATATGAGACTTCTGTAGAATAGTTGAGAAAGGTGCCTATAGAACACTAAAGCAGGAGCCATTTCTCTAGAAAGTGCTTAGCTAACATAATTGTGAACAATCTAAGTGAGTCCTTCAATAGTTATATTTTACCTGCCAGAGATAAGCTAGTTACTAGCATGTTGGAATGGATAAGATGCAAACTTATGATTAGGGTGCAAATGAAAAGACTAGGCATGGAGAAATTCTCAGGCAACATCTGTCCCAATATTTTGAAAAAGATTAACAAATATTAAGTAGTGGCAAGAAACTGCTTTGCAACATGGTATGTAGGGGATGAGTATGAAGTTGACCACATGTTTGACAAGTATAGGGTGGATGTGGGGGTAAAAAGTGCAGTTATGGGATGCTTCTATTGAATGGATACCCTTGTCCACATGCATGTGCAGCCATTGCTGAAGGAAAGAGAAATTTGGAGAATTTTGTCAATCTATGCTACAAGAAAGAGACCTACTTGGCTACTTACAGTAAAATGATACACGTTATACTTGGAAATAATGGAAACATCAAGAGTGATGCCATTGACCCTCTTCTAAAGGCACCTAAATTAAGAGTCAAGAAAGGAAGGCTAAAGAAGCTTAAGAGAAAAGGACCTGGTGAGGTATAGGTATCAAGATCCACAAGAAAGGGTCTCACACATACTTGTCAAAATTTCCTCCAAAAAGGACATAATAGAGTAACTTGTAAAAATCCAACACATCCCAAATCCAAGTTGTACAAGGTTGAATGAAGTAAATCTTACCTTGGTCCATTTCTGAAAGAGGGTGCATAATGTTCTTTATTTTGTTAACATCATATTTGTTTCATGTCAAGGTAATGAGCTTTAGCATACTAAGGGCAGCACAACTATAGAACAACCCAAAATTGGGCAGAATAATCTTAATCCCACTAAGGTATTCATTCATACTCCAAACTTCTATTTAATTTAAATGCTAACAGACTCTCCCAGCAATAGGAGCCTTCAAATACAAATCTAAAAAAGATCAATAGATGATAAAAACAATTTTAATCCTCTTTTTAACTCATAAAATATGGAGATGTTATTCTTCGTTCCATGTTATTATTTTAGGGAAGGATGCATAAGGCAAGAAGGAAAGAAGCCTTACTGGGATACAAAGGAAGTAAGAGGTCCAAGGCAGCTTAAGATCCAAATGCAACAAAACCTGTGGCTAAACTTGCTTTAAATCTAAAAGGTAGTGCTGCAAGAGTAGGTTCATCTGCTCCTTCTTCGAAGCATAACATAAACAATGAGCCAAGTAGGAAGCGAAGATATAATGGGCCACAACTTTTAGATATATTGGCAAGCATTAGGTCAAGGTGAAAGAAAGAGTGTCCAAAAGATAAAGTCTGAAGATTAAGTCTGCACATATTTTTGTGGTTTTTTTTTAATATCTGCTGAATTACTATATGGGTAATATTTTTTATTTTTTTGGCTCTATCTTTGCTCTTGTTGCTATTTATTGGTACAATTGTTGCATTTAGCTCATATTTGGTTGCTTATTGCACAATATTCTTGGTGGTGTAAAAGTAAGAATAGTGAACTACTTTTGCTTTTTTGGTCAATTTTGGATCTAAGTTCATGGTTGATGGGTATATATGGGGATGCATTAACTTATGTTATGTATGTATTTACACCACATAGTATCAAATGACAGAATGGTTATATTAAGTCCAATATATATCACTCTTCTTGTTTTGTCTGATGGCCTTTTATAAATGTTAATGGGGCCTCTGCAGCTCATTTGTTTATGTTAAGGGGGTTCCGTGGCACATTTGTTTAGTATAAGGGGGTTCTAGGGACATATTTTCTGTGGCACAGTTTTTTTGTCATCCATAGATGGAAAACTTTTTTTTTTTTAATGTGCAATTGCAATTACTTTTGGTATGAATACATGGAAAATAATGAATTAAAGTAACATAAGATTTGTCTCAAGCCCTTTTTCAATTATGGCGACTCATTTCTTGCTAAAAGGGTTGAATGACACATTTGTTACATATTCAGGGGGTTTCAAGGCACATTTGTTACGTTAAGGGGGTTCTAATTCGTATTTGTTTATTTTAAGGGGTTCTGGGGCATATTTGTTTCATGAGGTGTGTTTATTTATTAGGGGTTTTAAAATTTTTTGTGAGCCAACATTTTTGGGGAAATACAGATCACTTATACATGAAAAATAGTTAATCCATGGAGAACAACAATGAAACACAATAATATACATAACATTGATGGAAATATTATCATACAATATTAAAATTAAACTGAATATTATAAAATAGGACCACAAAGTACCTAGTTTAGTCCAAGTCAAACAAATGACAATATTAGTTACACAGGGGAGGGGGGTAGTTAGCACCTTTTCCACCCCTAACTTTTCAACATCAACATAATGACAACAATGAAGGCTGCCAACAAAATCCTTGAAACATGTAAGTAAGTCCAGTTTTTTTCAACACTTCCCGCTGGTGGAGTACTTGGAACAACTGGAGAAATGACCTCATTTTTTGTGTTATCCTCCGATTACCCTTCCTCTTCATGGTGGTATGCTCGCTTTGGAGGAGAAACTGGAATGCCCATAGGAAAACATGTAGCACTCACTGGATTACACTAATGAAAAAAATTGCAAATTTAGTTGGAACATCTGTAGTAAAGTTTCCCTTTCGTAGGCTTCTGCTTTGATTCAACTATCTTTATGCTACATTTCACGTTACACTCACAAATTGGCAGGGAGGTAAATCTCAAATCCAATATCTACTTCAATCCTTGGCTCTTGCTACGGGATGAGCTTGTGGTCATTTTAAACAACACCAACAAGAAGAGAGAAAGAACAAAGGAAAGACAAAAAAAAAAGTTATAGAGAGAAAGGAGAGTTGAGGGAGACAAAGAAAATAAGGAGGAAATTTTTAATAAATGAAAATTTTAAATAAATGAAAATTTAAAAATTACATTACAAAATAGGCCAACTAAACCCCATGAGGCTATTCTAGACAATTCACAGCCAAAATTGCTATCCTACATGCAGCCACAATGCGTGACCCCCATCTAAGGGTATGGTGGTAATTTTGATGAATCACGTGGTACTAATCAGATTCTATTTTTAACACAAGGGATTTTATAGCAATTTCAAATTTCATAGGGGAGTATGTTGTATTTTTCCCTAAATAAAAGTATATCTTGTTCTCGAGAGATGATTGGGTATGAAGATCAAATGAGATAGGATTTTTGGCACACTTTGCCACCAGTCTATTATCATCTATTGTCCCTCTGGTTAAAGCATTGTTCAGAGGTAGCATAAGAAGAATAGAGAGACAACATTGTAGCCATTAAAATTAATCCAGTGTGGGGAAAAATGAAAGAAAGCTTATAAAGAACTTATGTTTTATTGATTTTTCTAAGTTGTTGGAGATATTGGAGAATGATACATCAACTACTTATAATGAAATGGAGGGTTTGATCAATTGGGAAGGTTTTGTCTTTTAATTTAGTACACATATTAAAGAAATGGAACTGATATATAAAACAAATGACTTGAAGATGTGTAATAAATAATGCATCCATTATTATATTTGTTTGAAAAAGAAAAAGAATTGTTTAGTGGGCTCCATTTAGCTTGTATTCAACTTGTTGGTGGTAATGATGTCTCATCTGCAATAATTTTCCATTTGATAAAATCTCTTGTGGTACTATTTGATTTTACTTTTTTATTTTCACTTGATTATTGATGGTCATGCGGCGAATAGATGATGTTTAAGGTACTTTTGTCTGATTCTCCTCAGCGTGAAATTATTTTTGCTTAAATTTTTTATTTCGATCTCATCGTGTGATTGGTGATATTACCCTCACACTTATATTTATAAATTCAAAATTTAAATTCTAATAAATTATTAATGTGTGTGATATAGGTATAGCTCACAAGTTGATGTCACTAGAAGGCCCTAGCCAAAACTCAAGCCTAAACGAAAACACCAAGGTCGAGCGCATTTGAAGTAAATTAACCCCACAAGATGGTCGACTACGGCCATGTAGATCTTGTCAAGTCTCATCAACCACATGAGATTGAGCAACACACACGATGGGATGGAACCGCGACCACATAAGCATTAATTGTAGTATTTGCACTAATTATGTCTGTATTAAATGTGGTCAAACCACCATCTTGTCCGTATTTAATGGCCCTGTCAGCCATCACCTCTATATTAATGGCGTTAAGGGCTTCTTTTGTTATCTACCGATCATAAGCATGATAGTGAATTGGGAAAAAGATCTATAATACCCTTTCGTAGAAAGGAGAAGAAACAATCTATAGTAGGGAGAAAGCCATCTTTTCTTCCCTTACTAGGTACTATAAATACTTTCTCCCCAAAAACAGAGATAGGTTATTCCATCCTAGCTAAGTTGTTACTCTACTAAATTTCTTTCTAGTCGAACATAGACTAACTTAAGCATTGGAGGATTTTAACCCAAGACTTTCTCAGTTAGCTTAACGTTTGTTCCTTGGTTGCAGAATTTGACTCTTACCTTTCTTTATCACTCTCAATCCTATCTTTCTAATTGACTTATCCCCAAGTCAAGAAAAAGTAACACATCTTAAAAAAAGATTTCATTATTTGGCGTTGTCTGTGCAATATTGAATCCAAAATTGAAAAAATAATAAACACAACATAGTGCTATGTCTGAGAGATAGAGCGATTGCAGATCACCATGGCCATTCCCACCACCAAAGTTCTCAACTAAAGTAAGTTGTGACTTTGACCATTTCTCAGTTTATGCAAATAATAAGTGATCATATATTAGAATAGTTATTAGTAGCTTTGCAAAAACAAAATAACCAGCCCGTTGTGGCTGTTAGCGCCACCCTGTATCCTTCTGCCAAGAGGAAAGGCCTCTATGCGATGGTAGAATAAGAAATGAAACACGTCACCACCATAGTAAACATGATATTAGCCATGGGCATTTTCCATGAGATGAAACCCACACCAATTCCATGAGGAGGTAGCAGATTCTATTGAACATTTTGTTTGACCGAATCAAGCATAACAGTGCGATAGGGTTGAGTGCCAAAAACCTCAGCTAAGCAAAGACTCGTCCCGAGCATATCAAGAGAAATGGGAAGAGGTGTTATATCAAGTCTAACAGTCGAATCGACTAGAAGAGATCTCGAGGAAAAATACTAAAAGAAACCTCCAACATAACAATGCCCCTTGACTCTACTAAGAGAGAAAGTCTCTGTTCATTATGAGATAATTGAAGAATGTATAGCAAACGATGCAAAAATTCTGACCGGCCTACCCAAATATGATGGATCTACTAACCCCAATGAGCTCCTATTCCAATTTGTGCACATAATGCAGACCCATGGTCATAATAACCACATTCATGCCAAGATATTGGCCACCACACTTTAAGAAATAGCACTCGAATAGTTTGTTAAGCTGGAACTCGCATCCATTTTCTCTTATAACCATTTATGTGATAAATTCCTTTACCAATTTGCCAACATAAAGAAAGCAAAGCTCCCCCATACTTACCTCTATACATTGAAGTAAAATGATGGGGAATCTCTTTGAAATTTTTTTGCCAGATTTAACACTGAGGTATTGAAGATTGCTAACCTTGAAATTGAATTTTTGATCGATGTACTATTTCTTGGACTCACTCACAAAGAGTGTGCCAATGCCCTAGTTAAGGAGAGACCACGAGTAGTAGAGGAACTGCTTGACCTTTTAGAGAGATATATGATGCAAGGGGACATGAACAAGATGAAATATGGAAGTGGGAAGAATGATAAAAAGAAAGGAATAGAGAAAGATGATAGACATTAGAAAGATGGTCACTAGTCTCTCATTAAAAGATTCCATAATTATACCCCATTCAACATGACAACCTCCTCAATAAGCTAAGAAAACTCAATAAGACAGCAGTCATGAAGAACTCCAAAAAGTATTATCATTTCCACAAATAGAAAGGACATGCCATGGAAGACTACTTCAACCACCATGGCAAAATCGAATAGCTCATTTGACAATGTCATTTGAAGAAATATGTTAATGAGAAGGCAAGATAGGAAATAGGCTAAATCGATTAGACTCCCTTAGAGAAAGATTGGTGAGCCCAAGAAAAGAGGACAAAGGGGAAAAGAAAGCTAAGGACGAATGCCTTTTCTTTGAGGTGTGAGTAGACCAATGCGTGGGGGGATTTTAAAATAGTAAAGAGCCAAATACAACAACTTGAGTCAACAAAATCCTTACCAACCAAGATAATTTTTCAACTCTCCACCAATACAGAACCTATCTCTTTTTTCAAACACTAACCTTTTACATCTAGGACATCAAGGAGCTGATGGTAAATTGGATTGCCTATTGGTTGTGTCTATTGAAATTGTAAATTTTGAAGTAAGAAAGATCTTGATCGATAACGATAGTTTCGCCAACATAATTTTCTTGTCAACCCTAGAAATAATGAAGTTGGGAAAGCTGAAGTTTGAGGCAGTGCGTACACCATTAGTTGGATTTAGAGGATTTGAAATCATATTAATGGGGTCCATAAACTTGTCCACTTTTTTTGGTGAGACGCCCAAAAGGTGCACCCTTATGATCAACTACCTAGTGGTTGATACACCCTTTACTTATAATGTCATAATTGGGAGATTGGCACTTAATGACTTTGGGGCCGTGGTTTCGACCTATCATATGAAGGTCAAGTTCCAAAAATGGTAGGAATCAAAGAGCTACTCTACAACATGAAGGAAGCATGATGATGTTATACTATTTCTATCGAGGTAAACAAGCAAAAAACTCAATCAAAACTGAAACCCTCAGGAGACATCCTAGTAATGGAAATCAAGGAGGAACATGCAAGCAAGAAAAGGAAAAGAGATGAAACTAGGGTCGAGCCTGTGGAAGAATTCAACACTATAGAGCTAGAGCTCGAAAACCCTGACAAGAACAGGACTAACTTGGGTAACAACCTGGAATGCATGTTGGTCAACTTTAGAAAAAATATTGATGTTTTCACCTAGAAGGCAATCAACCTCTAAGAGATTAGCCACCAAGTCATTATCTATCATCTCAATGTGGACCCATCATTCAAATTGGTCAAGCAAAACACTAAGACATTAAATGCAGAACGATGTCAGATCATCGAGGAAGAGGTCAATAAGTTTCTAGAGGCAAGCTACATTATAGAAATTCAATACCTTAACTGGTTACATAATGTAGTCCTTATTCCTGAGAATGAGGAAAATGGAGAATGTGTAATAATTTCACTAATTTAAATAAAGCATGCCCTAAGTACCCTTGCCCACTACCTTGAATAGATTTACTAGCTGATTCAACAATAGGTTGTGACCTTTTAAATATGATGCATGCCTTCCAAGTATTTTCAAATTTTTGTGGCTCCTAAAGATAGGGATAAAACTTTGTTTGTGGTCCTGAACAATTTATATTGTTTTCTAGTCATGCCCTTTGACTAAAAAATGTAGAAGCAACTTACCAAAGATTGGTAAATTTTATGTTAAAAAATGAGATCGACCGAATGATGGAGGTTTATGTGGATGACATGATTGCCAAGACAAAAAATGAAGTAAACCATTTGACCAACCTTGACCACACATTCTCAATACTGAGGGCTTTTGGAATGAAACTTAACCCTAACAAATGCACATTCGGAGTAAGGGGTGGAAAGTTCTTAGGCTACATAGTCAATCAAAGAGGCATTGAAGCAAACCCACAAATGATTCAAGCAATCTAGGACATCTCATCGCCTAAGATAGTTAGAGACGTATAGAGATTAATCGGAAGGATTGTTGCCCTCAGTCAATTTATAGCTCATTTGGTAGACGAAAAGCTTACCATTTTTCAAACTTCTCAGGAACACAAAGAAGTTTCAATGGACAGAAGAATGCGACATGGCCTGGTCAACTTAAAGTAATACCTATCCACCCCTCAATACTCACTAAGCCTATAGTTAGGGAGGGCCTATACTTTTACCTAGTAGTCTTGACAGTAGTGGTTAGTTCAATTCTTGTGTCTGTACTACAAGGCACACACAAACCAATATACTACATCTACAAAGCTTTACAAGGTCCTAAGTATAACTATTTAGAGATAAAAAAATTTGCCTTTGCATTGATTACAGCAACAAAAAATTTAGGCGTTACATTCAGTCGAACTCTATTATTATTTTGACAAACTAGCCTTTGAAACAAGTGTTTTCTAAACCATATACATTCAAGAGACTAACCAAATAGGCCATTGAATTAAGAGAGCTCAATGTCAAATTTCAACCTTAAATAGTCAAGTATTGGCATATTTCATTGTTAAATGCATCGACTTCAACACAGAGGTTGAGCAACAACTATCCATGTGGTCTTTGCATGTTAATAGATTAGCAACATCTATTAGGGGTAGAGCGGAAATTTCTTTACATTCCCCCCAAGGTGAAGATGTGACTTCGCTATCAAGTTAGACTACTTAGTCACTAATAATGAGGTGGAATAGGAAGCCCTTGTTGCAAGTATGATGATGGTAATTAATAAGATTGAAAGTTGTTTATAGTTTGGGCTAACTCGATCAGGAAGGTTGAATGATCCAATTGCTATATCTCTCAAGATTTGAGATCTGCAACAACACACGTTAAACTAGTCGAGGTGCCCCTGACGAAGGCACTCCAAGGCTCAAATTAGTTCTGATCAAAGAGATAATCAAGAAGAATATTGAGAGCGTAGTGTGGCTGGTTATAAGGTATTTATATCCTTCTCCTGGCGTGTAATATGTCGAAGGTGCCTCTATCAGGTGTAGTGGGCTTTAGTCCTCGCCAGGGCATTAATGGTCATTTTAGATCCCAGTACTGTTGTAGGTGGCATCATTTTTTGCTTTTCAGGGTGAACAATACTCTGGGTAGGTGCCTTCTTGTCAAAGATAGTGACAAGGTTGGTGGCAGAGTTGGTAATAGAGACTATACCGACTATCATGCGCCATTAATATGGAGACGTGTTGTTTGTCAGAACATTAAATACAGTGAGGGTATGAGTCAGCAACGGTGTGAACATCCTGATCAATTACAGTCGAGTAGATGAGATGGCCGACTAGAGAGATGGTTTAACAGGTTAAAAAACTTTAAGCCTCATGTTGAATATGGTCGCGTACAGCATGCTCAACCATACAGTTGTCGTTAATTGGTCTAGCCTATTTGGGTCTAGAACTGATGTTGGGCCATGCATATTAAGTAAGCCTACTGTAGGCCTGTTAGGCTATCCCATGTCATGAGTTTTCCCTACTTACGATCCTGATCGAGCCTATCAATGAGCAGGGGCAAAGAGTAGATAATTGAATGATGGTTACAGTGATTGCCATGGTTATACGCATTCGACTAAGGTTTTGTCAACTCGATCAAGATATTTGAATATTCGACCAAGATTTTTGAATTCTCAACTAGGGTTCATGGTAGTTTTTCTACATTTAATGCGCTGGTTACTTCACAAAATACAAAGTGCGAAGGGGCAGAGTGCAATTATTACTACCGCTTGGGTTCTCATGCTTAAATGTCTATAAATATATGGGATAGAGGTATCTATTTGCACTTTTGATGAAATCGTATTTGGTGGAGTTCCAGCTTTCAAAGTTCTTCAAACTTTTCTTATGCTTAAAGTTTGCAGGATATTTGTTGTAAGTTGCTCTGCCTATTCGATCTCTTCTTCTTCTTTTTTTGCAAAAATGTCTAGTAGTTCAAATAGTAAGGATAGTAGATCCGAGGATGTGGCATTTCAGAGGGAAACTCGAGGTTGGAAGTGCGTCTGAAACAACCTATATGAGTGGTTCAAATAGTTCATTGAGTGATAGCTCAAGTTTGAGTAGCTCAAGCACCGAAATGACTGTTTTTGGGGATAAAGCTAGCCCAAGTGATTTTCCTGTATCTTAGGATCGAATATTTACACTAGAACACTATACAGAAATAACTTCCAAAATACCCTTTGCCGACCTAGTGTGAATTAGGGAAATGTACCATATTTATGAGGAATATTAGTTATAGGTGCTAGGGGCTCAAGTTAGAATGCATCGACCTCTTAGGGAATGCATAACGGTGTTCGAGAAAGGGTTGAGGTGTTGTATTAGGTTTCTTTTTGCCCAAGCAATAGTCGACCTCCTGGTGGATTTAGAAGTTTGTATAATCCAACTGCTCCCCAATTATTTTGCAACTCTTTATAGTTTTGCTATGTTGATGCATCTGTACAACCAGCCTACTTCCTTCGCCAACTTTTCAAATTTATTCCATTTATCTATGTCATGGAAGTCAAGTAGTACGAAGGAGTTCAATTTTTATTACTTAACAGCCCAACCTCGTCAAAAATTCTTAGTCTCTCTTGCTTCTTCATATGGCCAAGAGTGGAAAAAATATTTCTTTTATGTTCAGGCACCAGGGGATTTTAACATTTCAAGGGATTGGTAGAGAGGGCTTATGGAAATGCTGGGTAACCAGACACCTAGTTGGCCCAATACCTTTATCAAGGATCTGGTTGAATTTAAGCATATAGAGGCCTTAGTCTTGATCGAAAAAAGGTATCTGGTATTGGCTGGCTTATCACTGGCCATGCTTGACTTACTTGCGAGCGATTGACTAAATAGAAATTCTCATCGATTGTGTTAATTGTAATTATTTATGATTTTTTTTGCTTGATTCTGATGCCTATTGTCTATATGTACTTATTGATCTAGAAGAGATAATGGCCAAAAGCTGAGTTGAAGCTCAAGTTAGAGCCTTGAGAAATGAAGAACGCCATCGAACAGTTGCTACTCGACAAGAGGTTCTTATTGTAGAGCTAGCTACTTTAACATGATCAACCTCTACTCTTATGGTTCTGCAAATCAAACAAACACCCAAGCCCCAATTCGCTCAATGAAAGGAGCCTGTACAAAGCAACCCCGTAGGTTGGGATAAAGATAGATAATCGAATAGAGAGGCTCGGTGTCCAAGAGGAAACAAGTGAGAAGAGAAAGCAGAAGGTACCAATAGGTTCCGACCTATTAGGAAAACCTGGCGATGGAGTGCTATTCCAACTCCCATGACTACCATCGCCCCACTTTAGGATCAACCTCGCCAATGAAGTGATCGACTTAACCTCTATCCTTCAGAGGGGAATAATTGACAGTAATGCCCTGAAGTGGATGATCTCAGGGCTCTTCTTACCTAACCAGTGTAAATTGATGGGCTTGAGTCAGGTTAGGGCTCTTCAGGCATTGGCCTACCACTGTAATATGGTAAGCACAAGGTCGATAATTTCTTGTTGAATTTCTTTTCATAATCATACTGTGGACTGACATTTCATTTTACAGATAGGCCAAATGGGCTACAACATCTTTCGTTGATCGAAGTTGGCATTAGCAGATCGAGAGGAGCTATAAGGGGAAGGAGATATGGAAACTCTCAAGGTGTAGCTCAAGTTCTCCGAACTTTAGGTCAACTAGTTGACCAAACAAGTAGCTGAGCTCCAAGAACAACTAAAGTCCAAAAATCAACAGTTAGTTCAGGCAATCAAGGGGAGAAACCGCATGGCTCCATAATTAAAAAGGCTCATCTGGATCGGCAGGTGAGCTATAACTTTGGTCAGGCAAACGGTCATGCAGAAGCCACTAAGGAGGTGTGGGAGGCTTTAACTCGACACCTCCCTGTGATGCGGCATGAAGTAGTGGAGCAGTTTATCTTGAGCTTAGCCTTTCAAGATGCGAGGGTGATCATGTCTCTGAATGATGCTCGTGAGGCATTCCACAAGGCTATGAAGCAACTCAAGTGCTTGGGTTATGCTTTTTAGTCCAACGACAAGAGCAAAATAAGCCCTATGCTGAATGGTAGTTTGCAACTTTATCTCAACCCCAAAGAGGGTGGGGTTGATCAGGCTCAGGAGAAAGACACTATGACTCAAGCGTTTGATGAGCCTGTGACTGAAGCTCAAAAGAAAAAGACTGAGTCGACATAAGGTTGGAGCAGTTGGCTAATGAATTTGTGTTTGTCGAGGACCTAGTAGTCCAGCTTAGGAAAAAATAAGTCGATATGGCACAGTATGTGCTACGTTCGACTAACTTTATGAGTGATATCGCAGGCCTTCTCAACCACCTTGAGCCATTTTGCCTCTTACCTACACACTATCGAAGCCCGACTTTAATTGGCCAGAGGGCGACCAGGTAAAATCCAACTAGAGTTGACCTCTAATCTAGCTGTTGCATTAATTTTTGCTAATTTTGTTTTGTTATTTGTTTTGTTTTGTTTTATTTTGTAGAATTGTAACCCATTTCTTAATAAATGAAGGATATTTTTCATATCAATTTTGTCGAGTGAAAGAAATATCTTGAACCTTGTTAAGTGCAACTTATCAAGAAAATCTAACAACGCTGTTGTCGATTTTGTTTAATGTTGACTGACTTATGGTTTTGTCCAAGCATGCTTAGTAATTTGCTTTCCGTAATTGTGTAGTCAATTTTCATTGTTGTATGGTCGATTTATTGATCGACTACTAGGTTGATTATTTGTTTTGAGTCAAAAAGCCTTAGGTTTGCAACTTGTAGTTGTTTGGGATCGACGTCGTGGTCGATTTAAGTTTTGGAAACTGATTGAGTAGCATGAAGCTATTTTTTTGTCAACTACTAGGTTGACTAAGCACTTGAGGGACAGCATGGGGCTACTTGTTCATTGACTATGGGGTCAATTGGGAACTGTGCGACAGCATGAAGCCACTTATTGGTCAACTGCAGTGTCAACTTTGATCTTGAGTGGTAAGAAGGGGCTATTTATTCATCAACTATGGGGTCAACTAGAAACTTTATGGCAGCACGAAGCCGCTTATTGGTCAACTGTGAGTTGACTTTGATCTTGAGTAGTAGTGAAGGGCTGTTTATTTGTTAACTATGGGATCGACTAGGAACTTTGTGGTAGCATAAAGCCACTTCTTGGTCGATTGTAAGGTTAACTTTGATCTTAACGCTTGCTAGATATGGTTATGACAATATTTGCAAATGGTAGTGGTATTATTGGAATTTTATTCAAGTTGAAGAACACAAGGACGATTACAATATAGTCTCAAATGTAGAATTTTCTCAAGTTGATGGCATTCCATGGGCGAAGGAGTTCCTCCCCCTTGCATATTAGCAAGTCTATACGTGTTATATTTCGACACTTTCACAACAGTATACAGTCTTTTCTATTTTGGGTCGAGCTTGCTCATATTCTTAGAGACCTCCACCTTCTTAAGGATGAGGTCATTGACCTTAAAATGGTAGAACCCGACTCCTTTGTTATAGCTCTCAACCATCTTCGATTTGTATCGCTGCATCGTGTTATAAGCTTTTTACCTGCGCTCATCAATAGTCTCAAGGTTGAGCTTTCTTTCTGATGTGTTTCTAAGTGGGTAAAAGTGAATGACTCAAGTCGTGTGTTGAATGAGTTCAGAGGGCATCACTACCTCAAACTTGTAGACCAGACTATAAGGGTTATGACCTGTGGCTATTCGGAGAGTTGTCCTGTATGCCCACAGTACCCCGAGAAGGTCATCTGCCCAATTCGAGCTAGTATCTTGTATCCTGGCCTTCAAATAGTCAAGAATTATTCTATTTGTTACCTCTATCTAGCCGTTCGATTAGGGATAACCCACTGAGGTAAAGTGCTCGGTGATTCATAAGGCTTCACACCAACCTTTGGTACTGCTGCTCTGGAACTGAGTGTCATTATCTAAAATGAGGACCTTAGGTAGACCAAATCAATAAATGATGTTCTTCCAGATGAAACTTTTGATGGCTATGTTTATTATCTTGGGATTATGAATTTTCATTATTTGATCGACCTTGGCAGTGAGCCCAAAATATCGATCCCCCATTAGTCGAATGGCCAAGCAATTTGGACGTTAATCATCAACATTGTAGATTGGTGTGGCAAATTTGAATGGACTTTTCATGATGTATATTTTTGAGCAAAATCCATCAAGTTTTTTAACAAAGTTGGCCAAAAGTATCTGTATCTGATTATTTTGTGGGCTAGGGATTTTCCTTCAGAATGGTTGCCACAGATACCTACATAAACGTCCTGTAATACCTTGAGAGCCTAGTTGGGATCTAGGCACCTTAGGGGCGGTCCAAAAATTGAGTTCTTATATAACTAACTGTGCTCGTTGAGCGCAAACTTGGCAGCTTGACCTTGAAAGCGTCAAGCCTTATTCCTATCTTTGGGGATTGCGCCTTAGCTCAGGTAAAGTTTGATTGGGTCTTGCTAGAAAGGTATAATCTCCTCAATGCTTGCTATCAAATTTTCCTCGAAAGGTCTAATCGAAGGCTTATCAGCAATCAAAAATATGATCTTTCTGTCTCTTGTGCCCCTGGCTAAACTTGCAAATTTTGACAGGGCATTTACTTGCTTGTTCTCAGATCGAGGTACTTAATTGAGGGTGAATCTTTTGAATGACTGTTGCAACTTTCTCACTTCGGCCAGGTATTGGCTCATTGTCGATTTCTTAGCTTCAAAATTTCCATCAACCTACTCGACTACCAATTGGAAATCTCTGATTGCGACTAAGTGCTTGACACCCCGATCGAGCACCATTCTCATTCCAGTGAGAAGGGCTTCGTATTCTGCCTCATTATTCACGACTGCATAATCCAATTTTATTGCAAAATCATATTTCTCTGCGATCGGGGAACAAAGAGCAACTTCTACTACTCCTCCAAATGTGGTTGACGATCCATCAATGTACAAAGTTTAAATAAGATGGGCTTCACAATACTTCTCGAGCAAACAAACTCGCTCGATGATGAAGTCAGCCATAATTTGTGCTTTGATGGCAGTTCTTGTTTGGAAGGTAATGTCAAACTCTCTCAACTAGATGGCCCATTTGGTAAGTTGTCTAGATGTGTCAGGCTTTGATAACACTTATTTTAACGGTTGATTGATTAGCACTATAATAGCATAAGACTAGAAGCACGGGCGCAGCTTCTGAGCCACAATGACTTGTGCCAAGACAAATTCCTCAATCTCCAAGTAATTATGCTCCGGTCCTTAAAGTGACTTACTGCAATAATAGATTGATCGATGACTGCCGTCTCTAGTCGAGACTAAGACTGAGCTGATCGAGGCTTTAGAGATTGTTGAGTATATCTAAAATAGTTCTCTTAGTTTAGGTTTTGCAAGCATGGGGGGCGAGGACAAGTATTATTTCAACTCGACCAGCACCCAATCACATTGTTCACTCTATTAGAAACCCAATTTCTTTGCATTTTTGAGAATCTTGAAGAAAGGTAAACTCTTATTTGCCAATCTTGCAATGAATCTTCCTAAAGCAATAATCCTCCTGACCAACCTCTGAACATCTTTGACCATTTGTGAAGGAGTGATGTCGAGAATGACCTGAATTTTTTGTCGATTTGCCTTAATGCCTCATTGACTGACCATGTAGCCCAAAAATTTACCTCCACGGACCTCGAATGTACATTTGTTTGGATTCAGCTTCAAACCAAATCCTCTCAGAATTGCAAAAATATGATCGAGGTTGAGCAAGTGGTCTTGAGCCTTTTCTGTCTTTATAATCATACTATCAACATACACCTCCATCGAATTTCCAATTTCATCTTTGAACTTAAATTTGACTAGCCTTTGGTAAGTTGCTCCAGCATTTTTCATTCCAAATAGCATAATTAAAAAGCAATAGACCTTATTAGGAGCAACAAAGGAAGTTTTATCCCTATCCTTAGGAGCCATGAAAATTTAATGGTAACCTTGAAACATATCTATCATGTTCAACAACTCACAACTAGCAGTTGAATCAACTAATAAATCTATTCAAGGCAGGGGGTAAGGATCTTTAGGGCATGCATTATTTAAATCGATAAAATCATTACACATTCGCCACTATCTCTCATTCTTTGGGATGAGTACAACATTACAAAGCCAAGAAAGATATTAGATTTCTACAATATAACCTGTATTTAAGAGGTTTTTGATCTCTGCCTCAATGATCTGAGGCCTTTGGGCATTGAATGTCCTCATCTTCTATCTGATCGATTTGTATGAGGGGTTGACATTAAAGTGGAATACAATCATGTTGGGGTCAATTCCCTCGAGGTTAGATGTTTTCCATGCATAGATGTCAATATTCTTCCTTAGAAAGTCGACCATAAGGCATTATAGGTAGGTGCCCATGCCTATCCCAATATAGGTCATCTTGTTGGGGTTTTTCTATTCAAGCTCGATAGTTTTAAATTTCTTGATGGGCTCCATCTTGGTTTCTTCCAATTTTCTTTCTTGCTGGCTTGGGTCTCCTTGGGTTTTGCTACAGAGACGTCTCCTGAGGTCTTCAACTATGGTCGAGTCTTCTGCTCAATTAACTCGATTGAGATATTGTAACACCGCCAAGCCTCTTTCATGTTGCAAAGCAGCTCTCATATGCCTGCCGGGGTTAAAAATTTGACCTTTATATAATAGGTCGACATAATGGCATAGAAATCATTTAGAGCTAGTCGACCTATTATAACATTGTAAGCAAATGGGGTATCAACCACCAGATAATTCACCATCAAAGTTCTTTTTTGAGGAACCTCCCCAAATGATGTCGACAGGTTGATGGATATTTTCAGAATGATTTTTAACCCTCAAAATCTGACTAGCGAGGTTCGCACAAGTTCAAATTTCAGCCGGCCTATATTCATTCTTTTCAAGATGGAGAGAAAAATAATATTGGCCGAGTTGCCATTATAGATTAGGACTTTGCGTACTTCAAAGTTGGCAATCTCAACAGAGACTACCATGAGACAATCTACTTTATGATTGATATTCTTACACTTGAAGTGGGCCAAGTCACTGTTAGAGAACGAGTAAGCTTTGTGCTCGTTGATAAGTGGAACATTATTTCGATGGGCGAGACTTTGGTCGACTTCAGCTTTCTCTAGGTTTGCCTTCAGGCAAACTTTAAGTCCTCCCCAGTGGGACCTCCTGCGATCATGTCAATCACTCCTCAAATGGGTAGGTGATTCTCGTGGGTGGATTTTTTTTTTCTTTGTCCTTTTTTCTAGGGCTAACTGACCTTTCTCTATAGGGAGTCCGATCAGTTTTGCAGCCTTCAATCTGAGTGTCCACAGCTACATATTTCTTGAGATAACTCTGTCTGATTAGCCTCTCAATCTCATCTTGGAGGTTGAAGCACTCATCAGTATCATGCCACTTCTACTTATGGAAGTGGTAATATTTCTTGAATTTTTTTTTGCCTCAATCTTTATTAGTTTTCTTAGTTTCTTGAGGAGATTATCATGTTGAATGGCATTTAGGACCTCTTTCCTCAAAATGTTCAAGGGCATGTGGTCGTGGAAACATTTTATCGGAGATCTACCTCTATTTTTGTGCTTCTAGTCATCTCTCTCTTTTCTTTTTTTATTGATCTCAGAGAATCCAAACTTGAGCTTGTTAATCTCCTTCTGGGTTATATATCTCTCAGCCAGGTTGAGTAGTTCCTCCATCGACCTAGGACGTTCATACACCAATGCATTGGCGCATTCCTTATGTTTGAGCCCTAGATATAGTACGTCAATTAGAAACTCAATCCTGGAGTTATCTATCTTGAGGACCTTTGTGTTGAACCTCGTAAATAAGTCACGAAAGGACTCTCCCTCACTTTATTTAACGGTATAGAAGTGGGTGTGGGGGAGTTTTGCCTTTCTCCTGCTGGCGAATTGGCACAAAAATTTATCACACAGCTGGTCATAACAGTACATCAATAAAGGATTGAGCTTCACAAACCAGTCGAGAAAAATTCCCTAGAGAGTGGTTACGAGCATCTTGGCATGGATATATTCATTGTGTCTGTGTAGCTATATCATATGTTTAAACTGCATCAAGTACTTGTTGAGATCCGTCGAGCTGTTGTATCTCAGTAATTCGATTAGGACCTTAGCATCAACGGTGATGCGCTCATCAATAATTTCTTGGATGAACGGTGAGCCTCTCTACCAATAAGACCTCTATGGGCCCTTTGGATTGGGCGCTCTGTCAGTATTTTTCATTGAGATCTCTTCGAAGCACCTATTCAATTGTTGGACTTGATGGGAGACTTTTTCCCAGTCGTCCCGATCAGCCTGAGTGACATTTTAATTAAGATATGACCTCACATGCTCAACCTATCATGCTACGGGGCTCGAAAGGGCCAGGCCATGAGGTTTGTGGATTCTTTCATAGCCTCATAGTAGTTACACATGGAATGTTCAATCCTATCGCACTGTGGGGCTCGATTAGGTCAAGCGTGATCAATGAAGTTGGCTATCTCCTTTCTCAACTCAAATCGCCTTCTTTCCTCCTAAGGGTATTTGGGATTGGCTTCACATCGAATTGATGACCGCTTAGACTCCTGGTGATCGTGGCTATCCTCAGGGGACCTGTCTTCTTGCTGAGGTGATTGTGGGGTGGCATTGCTAGCTGGGATTGGCACGGTGTGTGCCTATTTAGTGCGACAAACAGTTAGGCTAAGATTTGAGCAAAGATTTGCTCGCTTATCAGCTACATCAATTGGGGCATAGTTAATGTCACAACTTGCTCCTGGGGTCATTGGGGCTTGGAGCGAGTGAACCTTGTAGGGCGGAGGGGAATGTGGAGATGTAGACCTCCTATTTTCCTTTCTTTCTAACGCGGCTCTACGTGTGTTCACCATTTTTTTGTTGCAATCTTAAGATTTCCCACAGATGGAGCTAAAATGATGAGGTTGAAAGTCATTTATAGTTAAGAGGGTGATGTTTGGGCTAACTCGACTAGGGAGGTCAAATGATCCAATTGTTATATCTCTCGAGATCTGAGATCTATAACAACAGCATACGTTAAACTAGCTAAAGTGCCCCCAATGAAAGTACTTTGACGCTCAAGTTAATTCTAGTTAAAAAGGATAATTGAGTAGAATATTAAGAGCTTATGGTGTATTTGGCATTACGTGAAGTGTGACTGATTATGAGGTATTAATAATCTTCTCCTAACATGTAATATGTTGAAGGTGCCCCTATTAGATGTAGTGGGCTTTAGTCCTCGCCAGGAATAGTCATGTCTGATCCTAGTATTGTTCTATGTGGCATCATCTTTTACTTTTTGAGGTGAACAGTACTCTGGGTAGGCACTTCCCTGTCAAAGATGGTGACAACGTTGGTGGTAGAGTTGGTGGCAGAGATTGTATCAGTTCTCACGCGCCATTAATGCAGAGGTGTGCTGCTTATCATAACATTAAATATGGCGAGGGTATGAATCAGCACCGACATGAACATCTTGGTTGATTATAGTCAAGCAGCCGAGGCGACCGACCAGAAAGATGGTTGAACAGGCTGAAAAGCTTTAAGCCTTTTATCGAATGCGGTCGAGTACAACATGCTTGATCGTACGGTTGTCATCAACTGGTCTAGCCTATCTAGGCCAAGAATTGATGTTGGGTCGTGCACGTTAAGTGGACCTATTGTGGACCTGTTAGGCTATCTCATATTAGTAATAGACGTGGGAGTTAAGTATTTAGCAGCCATCCCATATTCCCAATTGGTCACTGAATGAGGGTAACTTTGAGCCAATGAGGTATCAATTAACTGATTCCTCATAGAAGTCAAGAAACTGCAACAACAATACAAAAAATTCACACTCAGCCAGGTCCCTTGATCAGAAAATAAAAGAGCAGATGTCCTATCCAAGTTCACAAGTTTGACCAGAGACACCAAAGAGAGGTGCCTGATATCAGAATATGCCCATGAGGTCCTACAAGAAACCCATACGGGCATTTGTAGCAACCACTCCGGTAGGCAAGCATTAGCTCACAATGTCATTAGGCATGGTTGCTCACAGCTTTGTATATATTCTTGCACTTTGCTCTTAGTTGAGTATCATCCCAAAATATAAAAACGTGGAAACTTATTCTCTACTCGGCACATCAAATATCAGCATTTTCAATTCCTTTCCTCAAGGGGAAAAACCTAATCAATACCTGAAGACAAAAAAATAAAATATAACAACAAACGAAAACAAGGAAATCTGTAAAAAAAATATTACACAAGAAAAAATTGAAATAATATAAACTCAAAGAAAAATGGCCAAATTTCAAAGAATGCAACAAAGAATTCAAAAAAATAATGAAAGAGAGGGAAAATACTTGTTTGAAAGCCCTAAACGATAACACTGTCTTTCTTATTTCTTCTTCAGATCTATCAAATATAATCTCCACCACACATTCCTTTATAGAAATCGATATGCCATTTCACCATACAATTTTTTATAGCAACCGTACAGAGACGAATTTATACAGCTATTATACAATATAATCTAAATGGTGTCACAGACTATCACCAAAGCAAGCCCTAGCCAAAACAAGCTTGCTTCTTCAAAATCCTAACAAGAAGATCAATATGGAACCACACCTTGCACTTTAAGAACAATAATGCCCACCATAAACACTACATAATTAAAGAAAATCTTTTACGTTAGCATAGGAAAAAAATTAAAGAATTTTTCGACAAAATCTAAAAACTCCTTACCTCCCATTCACAAATTTCAATTGAATAGCCTTTTCCGCCCAAATGAATCTAAGAAAAACCAAAACGGGAAAGAAGAAGAGCGTCATAACCACAACGGTGCCTTAATGACGATAATTTTCGTGAGAGTGCAGATGTTGTCGACAGCGACTCCTTCTCGTCTTCGTCTTCTGCTTAATAATATGAGCGAATTGCTGTTAGGAGAAGAAAAAAGTGAATGAGAAATGTATTTGTTGCTAGCAACAACTCCTTCTCGTCTGCTTCTTCTTCATAATCTGAGTGAATCACCATTAGAAAAGAAAAGGAGAGGTTCTAAGGTTTTGATGGTTTAAAAAATCTTTTGAGAGAATTTTCACCATACAATTTAAGAAGGAATTTTTTACCACACAATTTGATATTGAAAAACAAGTCAGAAAATAGAAAAAGAGAAAATGCTATTTTCTTCTAACCAATCTATGTGGGTTCCAGGAAAAAGTACAAAATGACACGAGCTAACATACAAGAACAAGAGCTCAAAGCACTAAGTCCACCAAACATCCACATTTGGAGATGACGTCATTTCTAGAACGCGAAGAAAAAAAAATGAAATACAACGTTCACGCGCTAAAACATTGCAACATATGCATTCCCACTTATATATAATAGTATAGTATAAAAAAATAAAATAAGAAAACCGCTGACGATGTAGATTTAATTAATTAACCAATGCTCATTAGTTATCTTGTGTTTGATTGATTTAGTTATAGGTTCTTATTCTGGGGAGAAACAATCAACAAATTGGGTAGGCATGCTGTGGTTTTCTTGAATGAGAAAAATTCACTAGAAGTTTTGTGTGGAGAGTGAATCGTTTGACAGGGGGATTTGAATTGGATAGGATTGATATTATCCAACAACTGTGGTTTCTCCTTTTTTCGCTTGAAGGTTTACATGCATAAAGGTTTGATTTGGGTTCTATTCCTTTCTTGATTTCTTGAGGGAAAAGATTAATTTCCAATTTTTTTGCTTTTGTCATTTTGAATTTTGGTTAATGGGCCATTGTCAGATTTTGGAATTCAAAAGCTGAGAAATGAGAATTTGGATTTTAAGGTTTCTGCAAATTGAGATGATCAAGGTAGTAATATTAAGACAAATTCAATTATGGGATTGGGGTTTTGTGTCCAATTGAGCATCGGGGAGGGGTGGATTGTGAATTTTACTGGAATTTGGATGGAGAATCAAGACTTTTTGCAGCTTTTCTCGTTTGTTGATTGATTGAAATTTACATTTTTCACTTTTTATTGTCTCCGAACATAGAGGTGCTTTGGAGAATTGCCTATGGACCTAAAGGGCTGCCATTCAGAGTGAAAGTTGCTTTGATTGATTAGTTTGACTGACTTGGGTAACTATATCATTTTTAAGATTGATCTCTTGCCATTATTGGGTGTAAGGGGGCTAGGATAACCGTTAACTTTGGGGAGGGAAAGAAAAGAATAAGATTAGGAGGATGGGAAAACGAAGAAAGAGAGTTCGAGGAAAATTAGAAATTCATTAATGCAAATATTGGAAATTCCACATACATATATATTTAGCAAAAACAGCGAGAAAAGGTGTAGGGCCAACGCCAGAACTAAATTTGTTACAAATTCTATTATTGATAACTTCCTAGGCTAGATGTTGCTTCCTAATTGGTGGAACTTAGCTGGATCTTTATAATTTGGTCCATTGATGAATTCTTTTGAGTGAACAGCTCAGATGCATTTGATCTCATCCCTCGATCTGCACTTGATCCAATGGTGCTAGAGTGAGAAACCTTAGTGGAGACGGTGTGGTTTGGGTTAGTAATGTGATTGCTACAGTAATCATTGACAAAATCCTGACCATTCATTGAATCAATCCTACGATCACGCATCGAGTCCCTAATCTTGATCGGACGACGCTAATTCATCTCTTATTTTGAAGGCTGGATCTTGACATTAGATGGGGTTACAAATGAGAATATCAGGCTTCGTTCTTTTGTGTTTTCCTAAAAAATTTTTCAACCCCTTAAAAAATTTTAAAATGAAGGCATATTTTTCAAATTTTCTCTAAAAATACTCAAATTTTATCCCCCAAAAATCCTCCAAACTCACCCAAAAAAACCCTACACCCTAAAAATTGCATTTACCTTATCATTTTCTTACTTTACCTATCACATTACTCATTCATTTATTACTCGTCGCATCACTTATCCACATATATATATATATATATATTTACATATATGAAAATAATAAAATTTTACTAGTTAAAAAATTCTAAAACTTATATTTATAAATTTAATTAAACTAATTAACAAAAAAAATGAATTAAATTTAATTAAATATTATTTATATTATTACTAAATAATTCATTTATTGAATAGTATATTAAATTAATTAAGTTCACTTATTAATTAAATAATATATTAATTATATTTAATATTTAATATATTAATGAAATATTACACTTATTCATTTAATAAATAACTAAAGATATTTTAATTTGATATAATAAATAAATTATTCCTCGTCAAAAAATATTCTTCATTAAATATTAATCTTCACATTTTTTTTAAATTATAGTAAACAATTTAATTATGGGGAGATATTTATTTAATAATCTATTAAGTTTAATAAATTAATATTGATATGCTTAGAGTAATTGTTGAGAGAATTAATGAAATTTATGTGAAGTTATTTGATTATTACTAAGTATTTATTTACTAAATAATGTATTAATTAAATAATAAGTTAAAGTAATTAAATAACTTATTAAATTAAATAAATTAATTTATTTAAACAACTTATTATTTATATATTAATTATATTTCATAGTTTACGTATAATTAAATACTATGTTTATTTATTTAATAAATAATTTAAGATGATGTAATTTAATATAATATAATATATTTTTTAGGATCTTATGAAGGAGGATAGGGTTTAAAACGAGTTCACAAAATTCAGGAAAATAATTACCCAATAATTTAACAAGTCAACTCATGCTTCCAAATTACACCCAAACAACGCCCTTCAATGCCATCCCCGACTAACACAGGCAAACAACGGGTTATCTTAGAGGTACATGGAAGACTGTTAAATTATGGAACCTGTTTGCATTACTCAGTTCATAAATCCAAAACCTTCAACACAAGCCTAGTCTAAAGTGACCATGAATATAGAGAAAGTATTTAACTCATAGTTGCTTAACTCCAAGTCCCTTAGCCTTTCATTAGGCTAGGGTAACACAAATAAAATAAAATAAAAGAGAACTAACCTTAAGGAAGCTCAGCACCAAAATATGGAAGCTTTAATCAGCCTCAGAAGATTTTATAATATTACATAAAATAAAACAATTTACAAGAAAAAGAATACAAAGGAAATTCTAGTAGTCAAGGAGGAACTCTAAAGAAAACTCTGTAAAGGAAAACTCTGGCTCCCTCACCTATACAATTGGGGCCATAGGATAGAAAACAAAAGAAAACTATTACGGTCTCTGAAATATTATTTTGAATTCCGAATAGTAAAATACTGTGCGGATTTCAAAATTTTCAAATCCAGAATAGTAAAAAGCAAAAAGCAGATGAATAGTATTTGCATATAATTCATATTACTATTTTTCACTTATTACAGCAATAATTCAATTATAGCGGCTTTCACTACTCACACTGTGATTATTTTTCTTCTTCTTCTTTCCTCAATGATTCCAACATATCATCAAGGTCTTTATCAGTGTAGATAGGAATATCATCCACTGGGTCCTGAGCATCTTGAAAAAGGCAATCAAATTGATTATTATCAGCCTTTGATTTTGATGAAGTCTCCATTGACGTTGTATCTCCACCATCACTGGAAATTTCGATGTCTTCATCCACATCTACAAACTGATCTTTTAATTCTTCTTGGACCATATTAAGGACCTCTTTTAATAAATCTGCCTTGGACAATTTACCTTTCTGCATTTTAATTTTTTCAGAAGCTTTTCCCAAAATTGATGAAGCTTCTTTTTTGTTATCTTTTTTAGCAGAATTCATGTAACCTTGGGTAACCTTAACAATATTATCTAAGCTTTCTTGTCCTTCAATTTTTCCTGTGGTCCTATCAGTCTGCAGCATTTTATTCCACCATTTGATGTAAAAAGTCCTATACATACAAGGAATATTATCATCCGAAAAACTGACTTCTGGCACCTATTTTCAGATCCAAGGTATTGAGAACTTCATAAAGAAGAAGATTGCAACTTTGTTTAAAATCATTTGGTTTTCTACTTCAGCCTCCTTAATTTTAGGAGAACAATTGACCCATTGGTCAAACACTTGCTTGAATTGATCCGAAAAGATATAATGGGTCGGACCATAAGATCTCCACCAGCTTAGAAACCAATTTGGAATCTAACTTTTGAAAACTTCAGGACATACTTTTATAAACCATGTATGCATTTTCTTGGGATTTTCATATAAGAAAATATTTTGAAAGGCTTGGATATAATCCCAAAAGTTAAATTTATAAACTAATTTATTATCTTTGGTTACAAATTCTTTTTCATTGAATGAAGATATTCCCCATTCCTCAGCAAAGATAATTTTCTTAATTATAATTTTACTAAAATTAAAAATAAATTTTTCTTGTGAGCTTGGGAAAAAAATGGAAAATCTCACAAGAGCTAGCAGTTATTAAAATATTTTCATAGTATGATTTGGGTTTGTAAGACCCAACAACATATGATGCATTATCTAAGTACCTCTGGATTATTATCCACAGGTCATTTTTCCATTTAAGATCATTATGCTCAAGGATCATTATTAATTCCTTATGATCTTTTTGTTCAAAAGTTGTGAGAGAATCCTCATCAACAGGGGTAGCACTATTAGTAGCAACATCTACAAAAGAGGATTTGAAGGCTTATTAGATCCTTCAAGCTGGCAAGGGGTTGATTGGCTAGGATCGAAATTTTTATTAGAACTTTCCTTAAACTGTTTAAATTGCAAAAATTCTACAAACAAAGGATCATTTGGATGGATATTTGCATATGATGCTTGTGAAATATTTGAATCTATAAGCTTCTGTTTGTCGTGCTGTATTAATGGCCTTGCAATAGCTCTATTAGAACCACGTCTTCCTCTATTAGAGAAGGAATTTCCTCTTCATCTATTATGACGAATCATTGACCCTACAAATATTCACGAGTCAAGAAGTCAGGGAGACTATTATCAATCCCTCTTTTATAAATAATTTTAAAATCAAAAGGGGCCAAATAAGCTTGTCACCTTGCGAATATTTGTTTAGAAACATCTTGTTTAAAATCTTTATTAAACAAAAATTGGGCAAATTGACAAATAGTTTTTATAAGAAAAGATTGATTATATAAATCATCTTAAAATTTTAAAATACATTTAATAATTGCAAATATTTCTTTAGCAATCGTAGCATAATTTTTTTACTATTATTCCATTTCTCAGAACAAAATCTAATAAGAATTTCTTGTTTACTATTAGGATTAATTTGTTTTAAAACACCACCATAATCTATATCAGATACATCAGTTTCTGTAATTTTTTCCCAATTTGGATTAGAAAGCATTAAACAAGGCAAATGTTTAACTCTATCCATAATTTTTATTATCGCATGTGTGTGACTATCACTCCATGGCTTAGGACTCTTTTTCAACCTTTCATATAAAATGGCCGTATCATTAACAAGATTTTTATAATATGGAGAAATATAATTAAAACTCCCTAAAAATCGTTGTAATTGTGTTTTATCAGTAATTTTATCAGGAAACTTAGAAGCAAATTCGATACTTCTATTAATAGGAATAATTTTTCCTTTTTCAATAAAATGACCTAAAAATTTAATTTTAGTTTGGAATAAAATCATTTTTGATTTTGAAATGACAAGACCATTATTAATAATAGTTTGTCTAAAGATATTAAGATGTTTAAAATGATTTTCTATAGTATTGGAGAAAACAAGAATGTCATCAATATAGACAATAATAAAATTACTATAAGGATTAAAAATATCATTCATAATTTTTTGAAATTCTGAAGGGGCATTCTTCAGACCAAAGGGCATAACATTCCACTCATACTGGCCAAAAGGAACTTTAAAAGCAGTTTTAAATCTATCTTTTTCTATAATCTGAATTTGCCAATATCCTGACTTTAAATCAAATTTAGAAAAGATATTAGCCTCAAATAATCTATCAAGTAAATCCTTTTTATTAGGGATAGGATATTTAATCCAGTTTAAAACTTTATTTAAAGGTTTATAATTTATAACTAATCTAGGAGCACCACGCTTTTGTTCACTATGTTTACTAACATAAAAGGCAGTGCAAGACCAAGGAGATTTGGTAGGTCTAATTAAACCTTTCTGCAGTAAGGACTCAATTTCCTTCTTGCAGTAGTCTAAATATTCAGAATTCATTTGACGTGGTCTAGCCTTAGTTGGGATATTCCCATCAAAGTTATCTTCATAGGGAAGATCAACAATATGCCTTTTCCTATTCCAAAAAGCATTAGGGTGTTCGTTACACACAGATAAAGAAAATTGGTTTTCAAGAAAAGAAATTTTTTCTTTGAGTTTAGAATTAGCTAATTGATCATCAATATTAAGACTAACAATTTCATGCTTTAAAAAATTAATATGAGTTGTTTTAGCTTAAAGCAAATCCTCAATTTTATTAAAACTCTAGAAAAAGGTTCAGTTATAAACTGAAAATATAATTCTTTATTTTCAAAAGTTCCTATAAAACCTTTTTGATCAACCATTTTTATAAAAAATATTTTCTTTAAAAAAGGTGTACCAAGTATAATTTGGTTAGAAATATTTTTTACCAATAAAAAGCTTAAAGGAATGCAAGTTTTATTCTTACAAACAAAAGCTTTTGATAATTTATAATTAATATCAAGTTTTTCACCATTGGCAGAGCGAAGAACATGGGAAGTTTTATCAAAATACCTAGTAGGTATAAGGCCTTCTTGGATACAATTAAGGTTAACACCACTATCAACCAAAGCAATTAACTCTTTTGAAAATTTATTATCAATTAAAAGATTAATTTTTATTAGCCATTTTTGTGAAGTTACCATCTCTAATTTAGAAAGGAAATCATCACTTTGTAAATTAGTAGTTATATCAGGAAAATGATCGAACATATTGTCTAATCTAGGTATAATTTGTTTTCCTTGTGAAATTTCTAATTTTCTCATTTTTTCTTCAAGGAATGTATTATTCTTTTTAATTTCAATTATCTCATTTTTTAAATTATTAACTTCTTGTTTTAAATCATTAACAGAAGTTGGGCTACTATTTTTATTCCTATTTTCTAACATTTTATAAACTTCTACCATAGAATAAGGTTCATTATCCTTATTATTAAAAATAAATTCTTCAGGTTTAGAAGAAGAAGATGAAGGAGTATTTTCTATTTGGTCAATTATTTTAAATCTTAAAATTGGATCTTTTATTAATTTTAAAAACTCAATTGTACTATCATTATTAATGACATTTAAATCATTAAATTGTGACATGAGTTTATATAAATACTCACTATCTGTTTTATTACTGTTAGTGTTAGAATTAACACAAGATTTTCCCTTCTTACAAGGCTCACATTCAAATTCTGAGTTGCTAAAGCATTTATTTAAAGAATCAATATCAGAAGAAGAAGAAGAAGTATTAGCTTCACTATCAGAAGATTCAAGCATAAGTTTATAAAGCACATCTTTAATATTATCATGAATGTCAAGATTATTAATCTTAGATCTCATTTTATACTTATCAGCATAATGACCAACTTTACCACATTTATAACATGCACCACACTTTTTAAATCTTTTATAAAGTTTTTTATTAGATTTTTTGTTTTCTCTTTCTTTCTCTCTCTCTTTTTTATGAGATTTTTTTCTATATTTTCTCTTTTTATAAAAAAATATCTTTTTTATTTTTATTATTATCAATAGGCTTAGGAATGTCCATACCAAATTGTCCACAAAATTGACCTAATTGTTTAAGCTCAGTAATATTATTACGCTTAATTTGTTGATTTAATTTTATTTCGTTACATAAATTTAAATCTTCTTGAATACAAGTTCCTATTAATTTACCATAAGTAAATTTATCATAGTCAATGTTGACATCATTTTGCCTAAGTGTTTTTCTAACCCTTTCAGCAAATAACGAAGGCAGTCCATCAATAAATTTTGATTTTTAGTGAGAACTATTAAACTCAGGAAGTTCTAAAACTCTAAACAAAAAAGTATCTTGGTACCACCTAAATGAGATAAAACTCTGACATTTTAAACCATTAAGCAAGGTTCTAATATGCTCAGAGTTATTGGTCCATCTACCAGTAAAATGTTCTATAATAGTAACAATTAATGTATAAACAGCATTTTCAGCAATATTACCAGCAGTTGTACCTTCATTTCCTTGTTTAACTGTATTAATGATTTCTTCTTTATTAGTTTGGGTTAAATAATTATCCCACCAACCTTTAAGTTGACCAGTAAAACCAGCAATTATCATTTTAGCAATAGTTTTATCAGTATTGCCATTATTCTTACAAATTGTACTATACATTAACATATGATGTACCAAATTATAAATATAACGCTCCATAAATCTATCCAAATTCCACTCATAAATATGTTTACCAAAGTATGAGTTATTAAGAATTAAATCTTTTTCCTCATGCAACACATCTTGAGGAGAAGGTCATGGATAATAATAAGTACTCATGGTTGGATGATAAGCATATTTTTGAAGTTTATTAACTTCTTTATTAATAGTATGTTGGTAAGACTCATCATCCATAATATTATCAAGTGTAGAAATTCTAAATTCAGCAAATTTTTTAGTTATTAACTTTTCAAGTTCAAACATATTTCTTATCCTAAAATTATTAATTTCAGGAGGAGGTTGAATACTGGGCATAGCAATAGAAACAGGCAAATCAGGAGAAATAACAGTTTTATCAATTTTTTCTTCTAAGTCACCTATTAATTTATTAAGTTTATGAATATTATTAACAATTGTAGAAAGTCTTTGATCTAAAGAAACCAAGCTTTCTCCAAGAACATTTAAATATAAATTAGCATAATTCTGCTGATTTATTAAGAGATTAATTTCTCTTGAGGTAGCAGGCATATGATCGCTTATTATCAATTTATTAAATGCTGAAAAATATAAATTTTTATTTCCTTCAACATAGAAAGTTTCTTGTGGAGGAAAAATAGACTTGTGCTTATGACCACTTTCAACAATATAAGTTCTTTCAAGAACAGAAAGATAAGGTTCTAAATAAGTAACCATAAACCAAGGAACAAAAGGAACTAATTGATCTTTTTCATATACAAATTTATAAAATTCATTTTGAAAAGAATTTTGTTGTTCTCTAAAAAAATTGCTAAAGAAAAATTCACGGAACATTTTCCATCTATCCTTATTAAAGTCAGTTTTTATTAAATTCCTATCACTAGATCTAGAGCTAAAATCATATTTTGTTTTAATCATTAAAAACAAATAACTAAATGCGAGCATTTCTCACAGAAAAATTCATATCAGAATCAGTTGGCTCAATTGTATCATCACTATTATTATCTTGCATATTAAAACCATGGACAATATTAGAAGAATTAATTTTTAATCTATCAAATCTAGTTTCTAGATTATCATCTTTCCTACTATTAAAAATAGGTTCTTTTAATTGGGAAGTAGAAGCCCTAGACAAATTTGGACTTTCAACAGTATAATCCAATGGATCAAGAAGAGAGAAAGAATATCTAACAAATCTAGAGAATCTAATAAATTATTATTATTAGATTTAAATTGAATAGAAACATCCCCATCTGGAGTCTGAATTATTTGACTAACCTCTGTTTGTATTACAGGTTGAGCCAGAACAGTTTTTTCAATTATCCAATTATTAGAAAATTTAACCTCATCCCATTTAATATGTCTATGGGTTGTAATATGAGATTTACAAAAATTAGTTTCAATTAAAATAGTCTTGTTATTACTTTTATTAATCATTTTACACATAGAATTCAAAGTATAAAGCGGTTTATAATAGATCCTATAACAAATACAAATAGTCTCAGTATTAGGCATATAATTATATCCATGCAACTTAACATTTAAAGTAACAGCATACAAAATATTAACATCAGAAAGAGATAATTGCAAATTTGGATAAACATCAAAATAAATCGGGTCATGTGGCAGGCTAGATTATATAATACCCATTAATGAATGCTTCCAATTTAAATTGTGAGCATCACGCAAAATAACAACAAAACTATCAGGTAAATTATCAAAAGTGGCTTAAAAGCAACTTGAATTAAACCAATATGAAGGAAACGATAATCAAATCTATACTTATCAATATTAGATCTATATAACAACTATAAAAATATATCTTCTTTATTAAAGGGAATAGACTCTTCAGTGGTTTTAACAACTTGTTTTAAACCAATTTTTTCGAAAGTCCCTAATTGATAAATAACCTTTGGATCCACTTTAGGAATGGTCCAATTATTAAGAAGATCAATATTTTTCAGGAAGACTCATTTCTTCCAAACAAGTATTTTTAATAGAAGAAGATTTTCCTTTAAGAAAATTCATATTTTGACGAAAAGTGTTAAACAACTAGAGAAAAATACAACCCATAATCCATGGCTTTGATACCATCAATGGGGCAGGATCTTATAAAGGAGGATCGGGTTTAAAACAAGTTCACAAAATTCAGAAAAACAATTGTCCAACAATTTAACAAGTCAACTCATGTTTCCAGATTACACCCAAACAACGCCCTTCAACGCCATCCCCGGCTAACACAAGCAAACAACAGGTTATTTATTATTCCTCGTCAAAAAATATTCTTCATTAAATATTAATCTTCACATTTTTTTTAAATTATAGTAAACAATTTAATTATGGGGAGATATTTATTTAATAATCTATTAAGTTTAATAAATTAATATTGATGTGCTTAAAGTAATTATTGAGAGAATTAATTAAATTTATGTGAAATTATTTGATTATTACTAAGTATTTATTTACTAAATAATGTATTAATTAAATAATAAGTTAAAGTAATTAAATAACTTATTAAATTAAATAAATTTATTTATTTAAACAACTTATTATTTATATATTAATTATATTTCATAGTTTACGTATAATTAAATATTATGTTTATTTATTTAATAAATAATTTAAGATGATGTAATTTCATATAATATAAAATATTTTTTTAATTTGATGAATCGTTATTAATTCTTATATATAAAAATTATTTTATTTCAATAAATAACTAAATTTATTTATACATAAATCGTAAGTAATAAATAGTTAAATAATTATATTTTAATTAATAAATAATAATTAGCTTATAATTAATGTATAGTAATTAAATTTTTTTATAAGTTGATATTAACAATTATGATAGAAGCTGATTTTTTTTTTTATAATTAAGATATAATTATGATTTCATGAATAGTTATATTTATTAGTATATATTTTATTCCAATTAATACATCATTTACTAATGTTAAATTTATAAAAATATAAATTTCAAAATAAATAACTAATTAAATTAATTAAAGGGAGACTTATTTAAAAGTACCAAAACCACATTTCATTTTTGTGATCAGTCCTCCCTAGTTTTGTAAGAATTTTAGAGTTCACTCCCTACTTATTTGATTTGATAAAATGTTCTTAAGCATAATATTTTTCACTCATTTTTTCTTTTACTTCTTTGTCATAAACAAAAGCAACAGTAATCCTACCAATACCAGTATAATTTTCAAAAATAGAAAGAAAAAAAAAATGCAGCAAGCTCCATGGCGGGAACGAGAATAATCATGGGAGCCAACAATCACCAACTCGACATCTGCGTTGTCTTCTTCTCTTTTCATTTTCATCATTTTTGAATTTTTTCTTCATTATCTTTGAGTTTTTTCTTCTTCTCAGTTGCTTCTGAGTTTCTTGTATATTTCCGACAATGTCAATCAATAGTAAAACTAGAGTGTTCAATCAAGTGTTGAAGAGTTGTTGCTACAAAGATCAGCTCCATATATTATTAATTAAGGATACTATGACTTTAATGAACATATACATTAATCTCACAAGAAAATGAAGTGAAATCAACACCGAGATTTTTAGTTTGCGATACATAGATCCACACAAAGATTGTATGTGACATTAACTGATGACGAAAATGTCCTGAATATGGTTCTACTGCATTTGACATTGAGGATGAACATTGTTGATATCCTGGTAAATCGAAAGAATGAATCAAACAACAATACCAAGAAAAGCTGTGATGTTTTAAGGTAATACTTCCACAAAATCTAAACTGTATTACAGTTTGTAAAGTTTTGTACATCAAGTATTCTGAAATTGTACTCTATTTATTGAAAAAATTTCTTTACTTAGAGCGTTCTACATTGTACTTCATTGCAAATAAAATTGTACTTCATTTGACAAAAATTGTACACAATTATTTAAGTTTTATACTTCAAGTGTTCAACTAAATGATTATAAAAAATTGTACTGCAGTTATTGGGATTTTATACTTCAAATGTTTGGAAATTATACTTCACTTTATCTAAAATTGTACTTTATTTTTGTCTGAAATTATACTTTATTTTACCAAATCTGTACTCTATTCATTAAAGTTCTATATTTTAAGTATTTTATTTAATAATTATCCAAAACTATACTGCATTTGCTAGGATTTTATACTTAAACTACTTTACTTTATACAAATTTATACTCCAATTATCTAAAATTGTATTTCATTTTACATAAAATTGTACTCTATAATTTAAGTTTTATACTTCAAGTGTTTATACTAATGGATTATCAAAAATTGTATTGCGATTGCTAGGTTTTATACTTAAATGTTTGGAAATTATACTTCACTTTATTAAAATTATATTTCTTTTTTCTGAAATTATACTTCATTTTATATTCATTTTACTTAAACATGTACTTTATTCATTGAGTTTCTATACTTCAAGTGTTCTATTTATCGATTATCCAAAATTATACTTCTTTTGTTGGGATTTTATACTTCATGTGTTTTGAAATTGTACTTTCCTATATGTAAAATTGTACTTCTATTTTCTGAAATTATACTTGTTTCATTTTACAAAGCCTGTAATCCGTTCATCAAAATACTATACTTCAAGTGTTTCAAAATTATACTTCATTTTATCTAAACATGTACTTCGGTTAGTTGAATCTATTATATCTCACTTTATCTAAAATTGTTCTTTTTTTTTTCTGAAATTATATTCCATTTTATCTAAACTTATACTTTATTCATTGAAGTTCTATATTTCAAGCGTTCTATTTATTGATTATCCAAACTTTATTTAAAATTTTACTTTTTTTCTGAAATTATACTTTATTTTATACTTTATTTAACCTAAAATTGTACTCTATTCATTAAAATTTTATACGTCATTTGTTCTATTTGTTGATTATCCAAAACTGTACTGCAGTTGCTAGGGTTTTATACTTAAACTATTCAAAATTGTACTTCACTTTATACAAATTTATACTTTAGTTATCTGAAATTGTACTTCATTTTATATAAAATTATACTATATTATTTAAGTTTAATACTTCAAGTGTTTTACTAATGGATTATCAAAAATTGTATTATAGTTGCTAGGGTTTTATATTTCAAATGTTCTAAAATTATACTTCAATTTATTAAGATTATTCTTTTTTTCTGAAATTATACTTCATTTGTCACCCTCAAGGGATGCAGTCGAGGAGGAAATTGGTTTGATCAATACATGGCATAATGAATTGGCTTTAACTAACAACTCAATTGATGCATGGAGGAATTGTGTATATGACGAGGGTCAGACATTCAAGGATGCTCAGGAGTTCAGAACTATGCTTAAGAATTATGCGGTGTCTACTTTGTGGTCATTTAAATACAAGAAAAATGACAACAAAAAAATCATAGCCGTTTGTAGTAATGAAAATTGCAAATGGAGAATCTATGCATCAAGGCATGAGACTGATAAATTATTTGGCATTCAAAAATGCAATCTAGAGCACACATGTGGTGAGGCTAATCTTCAAACAATGGGACATCCTAAAGCTAATTCTGCTTGGGTTGCTAACATTGTAAAGGATAAATTGATATCAGAGCCATGTTATCAGCTATCTATCATATTGAAAGATATCCATAGAGAATACGGTGTGGAACTTAGGTACCATAAACCATGGATGGGTAAGGAATTAGCTATGTATGACATCCATGGCGCTGAGAAGAGATCTTATGATAAGTTGAGGTAGTACTATGATGCTGTGAAGAGGACAAACCCTAGAAGTATTGTAAACTATAAGATGCAGGCCATTGATATTTTTAGACAACACCTATATTAAAAATAAACACAAATGATGCTTACTCAATGCTGTCAATAAGGATGCTAATGATGACTTATTCACCCTAGCATATGCAGTTGTTGACCCTGAAAATGATATTAATTAGGAACAGTTCTATTTCAAGCTAAGAAGTATCTTAGATTCTCAATATCCATCTAGCGCACTCACGGCGATAGACGATGCGAGGGAGGCGTACCAAAGGGCTATCAAACAGCTAGAACACATGGGGTACTACTTTCATGCTGAAGATAGAAGCCGCATGAGCCTTCTACTGAATGATAAACTGGAGCCTTTTCCTGAGCCGGCAAAAGGCGAGGCTATCGAGGGAGGATTTGCCATCGAGGCCACCGACGAGCCCCAGTTCGAGGAGGCAAAGAAAAAGGCTGAGATTGATGCTCGGCTTGAGCAGATAAATGTGGAGTTTGGGTTTGCGGAGGATCTCATCGAGGATCTACAGGATGGGCAAGTTGACCTTGCGCAGTATTTACTGCGGTCGACTAATTTCTCAATTGATCTTCCAGAACCCTCCGAGCCTTCTCAGGTCGATTCCCCACTAGCTCTTGTGGAGCCCGAGCCTGAAGACTGAACTCAACCAGCCCAGAGATTGCACCGGACCAGATATCATCATCCTTTTTTTTTTGTACTCGTAAACATGTAAATCAAACAAGTATGATCAATAAGGACGTATATTTGTTTCACATCTGCATCTCTTCTTTTCCATTCTTGCTCTAAATAATGTTCAATTTCTTATATAATAATGTGAAGAGCGCTTGGTTACCTGTTATGTATTAAACAGTCTGCGTAGTCGATTGCTTCACATTCTGTATTGCTTATCCGGTCGATCGTTAATGCTCATTCGCTTAGGAAAATTGTATGGCATCCGTTCCAAGTATAGGGTCGATAAATGGCGGATCATCGAGCTAATGCGGTGCAGAGCTGCATAATCGTGGACTGTGGGGTCAACGATGGACATGGATGGCTAGGAGCCTTTTAGATGGCAGCAAGGGACTATTTTTTCGTCGACTACATGGTTAACTAAATAGTTGGGCGGCTTGGGGCCGCTTAAGTGGCAGCTGGAGCTGCTTAGTTG
This sequence comes from Jacaranda copaia, assembly GCA_014898725.1. Classification (NCBI taxonomy): domain Eukaryota; kingdom Viridiplantae; phylum Streptophyta; class Magnoliopsida; order Lamiales; family Bignoniaceae; genus Jacaranda; species Jacaranda copaia. Next base: position 139,516 of record JACGDI010005420.1, on the reverse strand, counting down.
TCAATTACGGGGTCGACTAGATATTTTGGCAGTTTGAATCCGCTTAGTGGTAGCTGGGGCTGCTTAGTCATTAACTACAGAATCGACTAGATAGTTTGGTAGTTTGGATCCACTTAAGTGGCAGCAGGGGCTGTTTGAATGTCGACTATTGGGTCGACTGGATACTTGACAGCAAGGAGGTTTGGTCGGCTGGGGGCCGTTATGGTGGCAGCTTGAAGCTGCTTAGTTGCCGACTACGGGGTCAACTAAAAACTACAAAGATAGAATTAAGCAAGTAAAGTTGCAGTTTTATTAGAGCCAATAGGCTGGAATGATACACGCCATACAAATTTAAACAAAAAACTTCCTGAGATTAATGGCGTTCCATGGGCGGGGGAGTTCCTCTCCTTGCATGTTGGCCAAATGGTAGGCATTATGCTTAGCTACTTTGATAATCGAGTATGGCCCTTTTCATTTTGGTTTGAGCTTGCTCACATTTTTTGAGACCTCCACTTTTTTAAGAACCAAGTCTCCAACGTTGAAGCGACACCCTCTGATCTTCTTGTTGTAGGTTTGGGCCATCCACGATCTGTAACGTTGCGTTATGTTGTGGGCCTCCTGCCGTCGCTCGTCGATAGTTTCGAGGTCCAACTTTCTTTCTTATGTGCTTTTCAGCGGATGATAGTGGATGACTCGAGCAGTGTGTTGGATCAATT
>JACGDI010005420.1:116331-138721 GCA_014898725.1 Jacaranda copaia | reverse complement strand
ATAATTTAATTTGATCACAAAGTCATATTCTTCCGCGTCGGGGGAGCGAAGAGCAACCCCAACTCCTCTTCTAGAGGTGGTCAATGATTCATCAACCTACAAAGTCTAAACAACAGGGGTCACGGTTTCCTGGTTGGGTAAATTGATCCGTTCTGCAATGAAGTCGGCCAGTACCTGTGCTTTGATGGCTGTCCGAGATTGGAATTTGATGTCGAACTCCCTAAGCTTGATCACCCATTTGGTCAACCTGCCTGAAGTATTGAGCTTTGCTAAAACCTGTTTCAGTGGTTGGTTTGTTAGCACAATGATGGAGTGAGACTGGAAGTACGGTCTCAACTTCCAAGCAGCGATCACCAAGGCCAATGCGAACTTCTTGATCTCGAGATAATTTTACTTCGGTCCTTGGAGGGACTTACTTAATAGTAGATAGGTCGATGACTTCTATCTCAAGTCAATATGAGTATAGAGCTGATTGACGCCTCCGAGACTGCCAAATATAACTGAAGAATCTCTCCCAGCTCAAGTTTTGCCAACATTGGTGGTGAAGTCAAATACTGTTTCAACTCGATCAGTGCCTGATCGCACTGCTCTGTCCATCAAAAACTAGTCTTTCTTGCATTCCTCAGGATTTTGAAAAAGGAGAGGCTCTTGTCGGCTAACCTTGCAATAAACTTTCCCAAAGCCACTATTCTCCTGACCAATCTCTGAACTTCTCGAACCATTTTTGGAGGGACAATGTCCAAAACTGCCTGAATTTTCTGCGGATTAGCCTCGATGTCTCTCTAGCTAACCATATAGCCTAAAAATTTCCCTCCTCGGACTCCAAAGGTGCATTTATTTAGGTTGAGCTTTAATCCAAACGCCCTCAAGATTTCAAATGTGTGGCTGAGGTCGAGTAGGTGATCTTAGGCTTTTTCCATTTTCACAATCATGTCATCGATGTAAACTTCCATCGATTTTCCAATCTCGTCTTTGAACATAAAGTTTACTAATCTTTGATAATTTGCTCCTGTATTTTTCAAACCAAACGACATGACCAGAAAGCAATAGACACCATTAGGGACCACAAAAGATGTTTTATCCCTATCTTCCGGTGCCATAAATATTTCATGATAGCCTTGGAATGCATCCATCATACTCAACAACTCATATCCAGTGGTTGAATCAACTAATAAATCTATCCGAGGTAGGAGGTAAGGATCTTTAGGATATACTTTATTTAAATCAGTAAAATCGTTACACATTCTCCACTGTCCACCAGTTTTCGGGACCATCATAATATTACAAAGCAAAGAGGGGTACAGAATTTCAACAATATAACCTGCGTCTAATAGCTTTCTGACCTCTTCTTCAATGATCTACGTCCTCTCGGCATTGAATGTCCTGGTCTTCTGCTTGACGGGTTTGTACGAGGGATCAGTGTTGAGGCAGTACACTATAACGTTCGGGTCGATCCCATGTAGGTCGGATGCCTTCCATGCAAAGACTTCGATATTCTTCCTCAAGAAGTCGACCATGAGACATTCTAGGTGGGGCCCTAGGTCAGTCCCAATATGAGTTGTTTTATCGGGGTTGCCCTCTTCGAGCTCAATTGTCATGAATTCCCCCAACGGGCTCTACCCTGGTATCCTCTAATTTTTTCCTCTTGCTTGGTTGGGATTCTTCGAGTTTCGCTACGGAGGCATCCCCCAAAGTCTTCAACTGTGGTCGAGTCTTCTGGCCAGATGGCTCGATTGAAATATTGTAGCACCTCCAAGCCTCCTTCAGATTGCATAAAAATTCACCCGTGCCAGCTGGAGTTGGGAATTTAACTTTCAGATGGTATGTGGACACGATGGCACAAAAATTATTAAGGACGGGTTGGCCAATTATGACATTATATGCAAAGGGAGCATCGACGATAAGGTAGTTTATCATCAGTATTTTTCTTCGATGAGACTCCCCAAAAGAAGTAGTTAGGTCGATCAACCCCTCAGGGATGATCTCCAACCCACCAAACCTGACAAGCAGTGTGCGAACAAGCTGAAATTTCAACTGGCCCAAATTTATTCTCTTCAAAGTAGATAGGAAAATGACGTTCACAAAACTTTTGTTGTCGACCAGAACTTTGCGCACCTCAAAGTTTGCAATCTCCACAAAAATAACCATCGGGTAGTCTATCTTATGGTCGATATTTTTGCCTTTTAGATGGGCCAGATCTGCATCGGTGAATGAGATGGGCTCCGCCCTTGTAGAGAGATGAAAAGTTATCTCTATAGGCGAAGTCTTATTCGATTCCAGTCTCCTCTGAGTCTGCCGACGAGCGAACTTGGAGTCCCCCCCAATTGGGCCTCCTGCTATCATATTAATAACTCCTCTAATGGGTGGGTGGTCCTCCTAGGTGGGCTTTTTCCCTTTGTCATTTCTCCTAGGGCTAACCGACCTTTCTCTATGAGGAGTCCGGTCAGTTTTGCCCCCTTCGGCCTGGGCATCCACAGCTATATATTTTTTTCAAATGGCCCTATCTGATCAACCGTTCGATCTCATCCTGGAGATTGAAGCATTCATCGGTGTCATGCCCCTTCTATCTATGGAAGTGGTAGTATTTCTTTGATTTTTTCATTGCTTCTGTCTCCATCAGTTTTTTGGGCCTTTTGGGGAGGTTGTTGTGCTGGATGGCGTACAAAATCTCCTTCCTGGGTGTGTTCAATGGTGTATACTCGTGGAAGCGCTTTATCAGAGATTGACCTCTCTCTTTATGTTTCTGTTCATCTCGCTCCTTTTTTTTCTTGTTGACCTCGGAGGATCTGAACTTGAGTTTGTTCATCTCCTCCTGGGTCATGTATCTTTTGGCCAGGTCGAGCAGCTCCTCCATTGACCTAAGCCTTTCTCTCACCAGTACATTTGTGCATTCTTTGTGCCTCAACCCCAGAAATAGCACGTCGATCAAGAATTCAATCCTAGGGTTGTCAATCTTCAGGACCTCTGTATTGAACCTGGCAAAGAAATCTCAGAGAGACTCCCCCTCATTCTGCTTGACAGTACGGAGGTGGATGTGGGGGAGCTTTTGCCTTCCTCCTGCTAGCAAACTGATGCAAAAACTTATCGCACAACTGATCGTAGGAATAGATAGTTGATGGTTCTAGCTTTACAAACCAGTCCAGTGCGATTCCTTGAAAGGTGGTCACCAATATTTTGGCATAGATAAACTTGTTGTGACCATGCAACTGCATCATGTGTTCGAACTGCATAAGATGCTTGTTGGGGTCAGTTAAACCATCATACCTCAGGAGATCGGTCAAAATTTTGGTGTCCACTGCAATCCTCTCATCGATGATCTCCTGTATGAATGGTGACCCTATGTCCCGACGAGATCTCTGAGGAGTATCCACATTCTGCGCTTTATCAGTATTTTTCCTCGAGATCTCATCGAGTCATTGGTTTGATTGCTGCACCTGATGGGAAACTTCTTCTCATTCATCTCGATCTGCCTGGGAGGCAAACCTGGTGTGCTCGGCCCTATTGCACTACAGGGCTCAACTAGGCCAATGCGCCAAATTTTGAGATTCACCTATGGCTTCGCAGTTGTCGCGATTTGGGCGTTCGACCCTATCACGCTGCGGGGCTCGATTAGGTCGAACACAATCCTCTGAGTCTGCCACCTTCTCATGAAATTCTTGATGCCTTCTCTCCACTGGCTGGCTCCTGGGACTGGGCTTGTGCCAGGCGACTGTCTGCCTGGCCTCTTGATGGAAGGGGCTGTTCTTCAGGAGTCTGTTTTTTGACACTGGCGGTGGGGCTATGCTGGCGGTAGGAGCTAGCACTGAAGTGTGCCTGTTAAGAATAGCAGATAACTGAGTCGATATCTGGGCAGAAACCTACTCATTGATCATTTGCATTAGCTGGGACATGGGTAGCATCACCAGCTGCTACTGGGGGGCACTGGCGCCCGGAGTAATTATGTGCTGCTGGGGGTTAGGGAGTGGTGGGGAAGTAGATCTCTGGTTCTCCTCTCTCCCAGAAGTTACCCTGCGTGTGTTTACTATTTTTACGCTACAATCTCAATTTTTCCCACAGACGGCGCCAAATGATGCTGCGACAAGCTGGAATGTTAGATACTCTGATGGATTTGAGGGTTTTTGGGCTTGAGATCTACAACCATGAACACACGTGAACTAGTCGAGATACCCCCGGTTAAGGCACTCCGACGCTCAAGTTAGTTTAGATGGAGCAAAATTTATGAAAAGTATGCAGTGAATAGTGTAAATGATATTACCTTGAGCGCGGTTGGGCTTGCTGTATTTATAGTTTTACGTGGGCATAACTTTACCCAAATACCCTTATCAGGTGTGATCATTCTTTCCCCCTGCCAGGGGGTTGAAAGTCATTCCATGTTCAGAATCTGATGCAGTGCCAAGTGGCTACATCTTCAATTTTTTTGGATAATCGTGCCAAAAGGGGTACGTGTCTATCAAAATTGTTAGCAGAATTGTCAGAGTTGTTGGCAGCAGTTATATCGGCTGCCACATGTCATTGACGTGGAGATATTCAACCTGCTAGATAAGTGAGTAGAGAATGATTCGGTGATCGATTCAAGTCAACCAGGCACTTGTTATTTGGGCCTCGTGGGCTTTATTATTTAGAATTGGGCCTATTGGGCTATCCCATATCACTTATAAATAAACCCCGAGACCATACTAAGTTAAAAGAAATGAAAGTTGTGGGTGAGTTTCTTGATGCAATTCTAGAAGAACTACAAGCCCTACCCCCTGATCGGGAGATAAAGTTTACCATTCATACACTTTTGGGAGTGGAATTATACTTGAAGACACCATATCGGATGGCCCCTGTGGAGTTGAAAGAGTTAAAGAAACAATTACAAGAGTTAGTTGAAAAAAAATTTATTAGACCTAGTGTCTCTCCTTGGGAAGCCCCTGTGTTTTTTGTCAAGAAGAAAGATAGAACACTTAGGATGTGTGTCAACTACCAAGAGTTAAATCTGGTCACCATAATGAACAAATATCCCCTACCCCATATAGAGGAATTGTTTGATTTACTACCAGGATCCGTAGCCTTTTTGAAATTAGATTTGAGATAAAGATACTACCAATTAAAAATTCGAGAAGAAGATATTCCAAAGGCAACATTTAATTCTCGATATGGTCACTAGTAATGCCATTTAGACTAACTAATGCCCCGATGGCATTTATGGATATGATGCATCGGATTTTTCATCCATACTTAGACCAATTTGTAGTGATCTTTATTAAGACATCCTAGTCTACTCTAAGATAGAAGAAGAACATGCCTTTCATTTGTGTTTAGTTCTAAAGACCCTTTGAAGACACCAGTTGTATGCCAAGTTCAGTAAATGCGAGTTTTGGTTAAAATGAGTAACCTTCTTAGGGCATATTATATCTAAAGATGGGATAGAAGTTGACTCATCGAAGGTTGAGGCAATAGTCAACTAAAAACAACCTGAAAACATAACTGAGGTACAAAATGGGATATTATCAAAGATTCATGTAGAATTTTTCCAAGTTGGCAAATCCACTAACTAAACACACTCAAAAAGACTAACAGTTTGAGTAGAACGAGGCATGTGAGCAAAGCTTCTAGGAATTAAAAAGGTGATTAACCTCAACCCCAATTCTGGCCCTTCCTAAAGGGCAAGAAAGATTGTTGTATACACTAATGCATCTAAGGAAGGACTTGGCTACATACTGATGCAAAGAGGATGTGTAATCGCGTATGCTTTGAGAAAACTTAAAGTACATGAACAAAATTATCCTACACATGATCTGGAACTAGTCATGGTGATATTCGCTTTGGCTAAATAGAGGCATTACCTGTATGGTATAGTTTTTGAGGTTTGCACTGACCATAAAAGCTTGAAATATCGGCACTCCTAAAAGGACTTAAATATGTGGCAACACCGATGGATGGAATTTCTTAAGGATTATGACTGTACCATAACCTTTCATCCAGGTAAAGCCAACATAGTAACAGATGCATTGAGTCGGAAGGGAAAGTTAACCCATATGTAAGAAAAGAGAGCACGAAAGGGGCAAGATGAGCAAACCATTATAAATATGAGTAATCGTGTATGGCTTGCAAAACTCAGTATTTATCCTGAATTATACGATGAACTGAGAAGAGCTCAAGTAGAGAATGAAAAGATTTTGAAATAGAAAGAAACCAGCTCTAGCCTTAAGGATTTGGATTTTAAGGTCAATGATCACAATGTACTATTATTCCGTCAGTGCTTTTGTGTACCTGAGAAATTCAAACAAAGACTTCTAGAAAAAGCATATTGGGCTAAATATACAATACACCTAGGCAGCACCAAAATGAATCGTAACTTCAAGAAACACTTTTGGTAGAAAGGAATGAAGAGAGATATTATCGAATATGTGCAAAAATGTATAACGTGCCAGCTAGTGAAAGTCGAACATCAACGACCATCAAAGGTTCTACAACTGCTTTCATTCCCTAATTGGAAGTGGGAACATATCACTATGGATTTCATGACTGATCTGCCTACCGTGCGAGATGGATATAACAACATATGGGTGATAGTAGACAAGCTAACCAAATCTACGCACTTTCTACCCGTAAAATCTCAATATTGAGTGGAGAACTTGGCAAGCCTTTATGTCAAGGAGATCATTCGACTAAATGAAATCCCAAGTAGTATCATATCCAATCGAGATCCCAAGTTTACCTCAAGATTATGGAAAAGTCTGCAGGAGCATCTTGGAATAGAATTACATTTCAATATTACCACACATCCATAAACTAATGGTCAGTCAGAGCATGTTATTTGAATTTTAGAATATATACTTTGGGCGTGCACCTTAGATTTCAAGGGAAGTTGGGATAGGCATCTTCTATTAATAGAATTTGCCTACAATAACAGTTATCAAGCTACTATACAAATCGCACCCTATGAAGCTCTTTATGGTCAGAGGTGTCGATCACATTTGCATTAGGATCTTGACGAGTTAAAGACTTTAGGCCATAAAGCATCAATAAGTATACCACCAGAGCTCATTCAAGAAGCCATCGACAAGGTTCAGATAATAATAAAGTAATAGATGAAAGTTGCACAAGATTGTTAAAAAAGTTATGCTGATAAGCCAAGGAAAGATTTAGAATTTAATGCATGAGATAAAGTATTTCTAAAGGTATCTCTTCACAAGGGTATCAAATGAATAGAAAAAGGAGGAAAGCTCAGCACAATGTACATTGGACCCTTCAAAATCTATGAGAGAATTGGGCCAGTAGCTTATCAACTGATATTACCACCCAATGTGACAAAGATACATGATGTATTCCATGTTTCGCAACTCAGGAAATATTACCCTAATCCCTCCCACATCGTGTCCCTTGAAAGTATTCCGCCCCAAAGTGATCTCTCATATGAAAAACATTCCATTGCCATTCTGGATCAAAAATTTCAGGAGCTCAGAAATTGAAAAATTCCTCAACTGAAGGTTTTATGGAAGAATCAACAAGTAGAAGAAGCAACCTGGGAACGATGGGACTTTATGTGACAACACAACCCAGAACTCTTCCAATCTTCAGGTATGAATCTGGGGACCAAATTCTCTTAAAAGGGGAGAAATTGTAACACCCCAAATTTTTAAAAAGAGATAATAATTAGGAAGATGGAATAATATGATATTTGAAATTAGGCTTTAAATAAATAAAATTTAAGTTGAGAGGTTCAATAAAATTATGGAAACTAGGAGGACTGAAAATTTAATTTAGTTGGACTTAACTGTCAAAAATTTAAAAGTTTTAGGGGTTAAAATATAATAAATAGGAGTTTGAAGGCTGAAATGAAAGGTGTGGGCTTAAATGTAAGGCAGTTAAAAGTTTTGGGGAGAAATTTAGGCAATGGAAAAGTTCAAGCTTGCCAATGTAAATAAGGAAAAGTTTGGTCTATTTATAGGTAAGGACATAACTTTATCTAATTCTCACCCTCTAACTCTCGATTTAGCTTTGATTTTGCTCAAAATTACAACTTGAGCATACCGTCATGTTCCTTATCTCACGAGAAACTCAACCATACCAAAATTTACCAAAAATAATCAAACAATGAAGAAGAAAATTTGGCCGATGGAGGAAGGTGGTCAACGAATATGGGTTAGCTTAAACACCAGTGAAAACTTGAAATGTTTAGCTGGGTTGTGTAGAGTTCATCTCAATGAGCATTTTGGTACCTTTGATTTAGAGATTGAAGGCCAAAGGAGGGAGAATTTTGGAGATAAAGAAATGGCGGGTGGCAACGTGGTGGTAATATTAGGGCAAATTGACCAGCGAAGAGGCAGTGGAAGTGAAAATTGACCTGGGGATTTGGTCAGGCACAGCGAGGTGCAACTCCAGGTGGTGGTAGACAAGCTCCAATGGTGGTCAACAGCAGTCAATGGGTAAGATCTTCATCTCTTCGTCCTGAACGTATCTGGGTTAAAATTGAACCTTGAATCAAACTAGATTTAGTTCAATTAGGTAAATTTTAATTTTATTATATTAAATTTACCTTGAATCGATTTGAATTGGGTTGAGTTGACTTGAACTTGAGATTTGAACTTTGACCTGAATAGCATGAATGTGGTTTTTGAATAATTAAGCCTTTAATTATAGACTCCAGCCGATTTCTATTTGGAACAAACTTAAATAAAATAAAATAGATTAAATAGACATTATTGAGGAAGATTAAAAGTAATATGCCAACTTTAGGGCTAGATTATAAGAGTTAAGTTATTTATCGTACTAATACTGAAAGTTATAATAAAGTTATATATAGAGCTGAGAGTAACCCATCTTTAGAAGTCAACCATATGAATAAGTTGCACAGACTTTTTTTAGGAACAGCAACATGTAACAACTTAATAATATATGATAATGTTGGAATTAATTTCTAACACCCTGTTCAATGAATTAGATGATGGTGACATAGATATTGAAGAGAGTCATAAAGGTGACGTCTGACAAAAATTGTCAAGTAAGTTTACATTAGCTTTTATTGCTGGGAAAAGAACATAGGTAGTTGTTAGTGTATCACTATTACATGATTCTGTTGGTGTTGATATCGATCGTTGTTGATGTTATCCTATGTTACTCATCGAATCTCGGCTACTATGATAATCTTAATTTTTACCTCTCATCTCTTCCCCGGTGGTTATTAACCTATGCTCACATGAGATTTATTCCTATCCCAAATTGTTGAATTTTGCATGTGTGCATAAGTTTTGAGTAAATAACTGCTTGTGAAAATAGTACTCCACATCGCCCCTTTTTTCTGAGCACTTCTTGTTGATTTTGTTCGATGTTGCTTTATCTGAAATTGGCAATTGTGTTGAGAAAGCTAAAAAGTGATTTTGAAATATTTGTTGTAGCGCCATGTCTCCCTAGAAACTAGCATAGTGCTGGATTTGTTTGTAATGATTTTAACATGACGTTTTGATTTGTGCTATGAATTATTGTTGGACATATTCTATGTTATTAGTGAATATGATTATTACCCTTGGGGTTGAGCCTTAGGATCGATACCGAAAGACGATTGGGCGGTATGAACTGACAGTAGCTAGTCTCCAACTGATACCATATTATAGTTATCCTATCTCCTAGCTGATTGGAGGTAAATGTTTATGAGTGGGATAAGGCATGTTGTTGGCCATGATATCTGTATGTGTATTTTTAAGCCGATCACTCATGCTAGAGGAATAAGGGTTTTAGTGTTTTTTGAATGTGGAAAGACAAGGTAGGAGAACTACCAATAGCATATTTTGTAAAAGTATTATGGATTTCATCTTTACTATGATTTAATCTTGTTTTGTGTGCCTTGCCTATATTCTCTATTCAATTTCCTGCCATTGCTATTGTATTTCCTACTAGTTCTGCAAGTTGTGACCATACTACTCTAAAATCTTATGTAATATGTTCACCAGAATAAGTCCGATTGTCAGTGCCTGTAGTCCATTGTTGCTACATTATATTACTAATTCAATTGGTGGCTACTTTGTATAACTATATAACCTGTGTTGTTTTACAACTCATTAGGTTATTTGGACTTACAATTTGTCTTGTTCATTTTGTTCTCTTCCCAGATAAGATCATGCGAACCTTTTGGGGTTAAGTATATTTGTACATATTGTATGTAGTATTAGCTATTGTAGCTAGATAGCATTGAAGCTCTAAAACCCTTTTGTGATATAGTATACCTTGAAGGCATCATGTTGTATGTGATATTACTATACAGGTTTGACTACTAGTAATCAATGTGAAGTTTGGAACTTTTTCCTTCATTATAATGTCATCTTTCACATACTCTCTTTGGGGGATGATTGTTAGGTTACTATTGCCCTAACTAGGGGCTTCTATCTTTAGGCAGAGGCGTTACATGAATTGAAGTGAACTTCAAATAAGCATATTTTATACTTTGTTAGTTCTGGGTTTGTACTTCGATTTTATCAAATTGTACTCAAATTAGCTGCCCAATTTTAATGAAACTAAAGTGTACTTTAATGAAACATATTTTATAATTTTCATTTTCTGGGTTTGTACATCTATGCCTCTAAATTGTACTCAAATTCACTTTCCATTTTCAATTTAATTTAAGTGTACTTTAAGAAAATATATTTTATACTTTGTTTGTTTCATGTTTGTACTTCATTTAACTTAAAATCACTGCCAAATTCCAACAAAAAATAGTATAAATACTGATGAAAAATTACACTTATATAAAAAATAATATTATAAATAAAGTATGCTTCAATTTATGTATGTATTTATATACAAAGTACAAATAATGCAATATTTCTTGACATTTTTTTCTTATTTCAATAATTTTGAATTTAATACTAATGATGTTGAAAGTCGTTTATATGAAAATGGATGGTATTTAGGCTAATTTGACCAGAGAGGTCGAATGATCCAATTGCTGTATTTTTTTAGGTCTGAAATCTACAACAACAGCACACATTAAACGAGCTGAGGTACCCCTGGCTAAGGTACTCCAACGCTCAAGTTAGTTCTGGTCGAGTAAGGATAATTGAGCAGAATATTAAGAGCTTATAGTGTATTTGGCATTCCTTGAAGCATGGCTGGTAATGAGATATTTATAACCTGCTCTTGGTGTATAATATGTTGGCGGTGCCCCTATCACGTGTAGAGGACTCTAGTCTTTGTCAGGGTGTTAATAGTCATTCCAAATCTTGATACTATTTCAGATGACATCATCTCCTATTTTTTAGGGTAAATAATACTCTGGGTAGGCGCCTCCCTGTTAAAGATAGTAATAGGATTAGTGGCAAAGACTGTACCGACTGTCACGAGCTATTAATGCGGAGGCATGCTTGAGAGAACATTAAATACGGTGAGGGTATGAGTCAGTACCAACATGAGCATCCTAGTCGATTATGATCAAATAGATGGGGCAATTGATCGAAGAGATGGTTGAATAGGCTAAATGGCTTGAAATCTCTCATTGAATGGGGTTGAGAACAATATGCTTGACCAGAAGGTTGTTATCAACTGGTCTAGCCTATCTATGTCCAGAACTGATATTAGGCCGTGCATATTAAGTAGGCCTATCGTAGGCCTATTAGGCTATCCCTATCATGAGTCCCACATACTCACGATCTTGGTCGAGCCTGTCAACAAGCAGAAGCAAAGAGTGGATAACTGAATGACGGTTATGGTAATTGCAGCGATTGTGCGCATTTGACTTAGGTCTGTCTACTCAACTAGAATTTTTGAATTCTCAACTAGGGTTTGTGGCTATTTTTCTACATTTAATACGCCGGTTCCCTCACAGAATATGAAGTGTTAAGGGGGAGGGATGCAATTATTACTGCCGCTTGGGTTCTCGCGCCCAAATGTATATATAAATATATGGGATAGAGGCATCCATTAGCACTTTTGCTAAAATCATTTCTAATCAAGTTCTTGCTTTCCAAGCTTTCCAAATCTTTCATCTGCTTAGAGTTCTTAGGATATCCACAGTAAGTTCTTTTGTCCATTTGATCTTTTCTTCCTTTTCTTTACGAAAATGTCTAGCGGTTTAGATAGTAAGGACACTAGGTCCGAGGGCATAGCATTTTAAGGGGAGACTGAGGTTGAAAGTTATTTATAGTGAAAAGGGATGGTGTTTGGGCTAATTTGACCAAAGAGGTCAAATGATCTAACTTTTATATTTCTTAAGGTCTGAGATCTGCAACAACGACACATATTAAACTAGCTGAGGTGCCCCCAACTAAGGCAACCCGATGCTTAAGTTAGTTTTAGTTAAGTAAGGATAATCAAGCAGAATATTAAGAGATTATAGTACATTTGGTATTACCTAGAGCATGGCTAGCAATTAGGTATTTACAGCCTTCTCCTGGTGTGTAATATGTCGAAGGTGCCCTTATCAGGTGTAGAGGGCTCTAGTCCTTGCCAGGGGATTAATGGTCATTCCGGATCCTGATATTGTTCCAGGTGGCATCATCTCCTATTTTTTAGGATAAATAGTGCTCTGGGTAAGTGCCTCCCTATCAAAGATGGTGACAGGGTTGGTGATAGAATTGATGGCAGAAACTGAACCAGCTATCATGCACCATTAATGCAATAGCATGCTGTTTGTCAGAATATTAAATACGGCGATGGTATGAGTCAACGCCAACGTGAGCATCCTGGTCGATTATGATTGAACATATGGGGCAGTCAACCAGAGAGATGATTGAACAAGCTAAATAGCTTGAAGCCTCCCGTTGAATGCAGTTGAGAACAGCATGCTCGATCATAAGGTTGTTATTGACTGGCCTAGCCTATTTAGCGCTAGAACTGATGTTCGGCCATACATGTTAAGTAGGCCTACCATAGGCCTGTTGGGCTATCCCATTTCAAATACCTTAATATTTTTACTAATATTATTGAATTGAAATTTGTTCAATGATTTGAATTTTAAGTCTTGGTAAATAATAACCAAATTATAAAAATGTGTGTGATATTTATCATATGAATAAAATAATGTTAAAATTTTAATTTGTTAACCACTAGTGTTCAACCGATGAATATTATCAATCATAGTAATGAAAGAATTCTTATGCTTTCAAAGATATTAACAAATGAGAATTTAACGATAATATCCACAATATCACTGGTATTTCGCATGATACGATAATTTTAAAATATTGCACATGACAATTATTTTAATTATTAGAGAATAATTTTTCAATTGCAATAAGTATACTTCAAAAGAATATATTTTATACTTTGTTAGTTCAATATTTGTACTTCAGTATGCTAAAATTGTACTCACATTCACTATTAAGTTTCAATTGAAGTGAAGTGAACTTTAAAGAAACACATTTTATACTTTATTTGTTCAAGATTTTTACTTCATTTTCCTCAAATTATACTCAAAAACCCAACCCAATTTCAATTGAATTGAAGTGAACTTCAAAAAAACAAATCTTATACTTTATTTTTTCTTGGTTTGTACTTCACTACCCTCAAATTGTAATCAAATTGGTTGTCCAGTTTCATTAGAATCGAAGTGTACTTCAACAAAAACATTTTATACTTTGTTTGTTCTGAGTTTGTACTTTATTTTCTTTGAATTGTACTCAAATTCTCTACCCTATTTCAATTGAATTGAAGTGAGCTTCAAAGAAACACATCTTATACTTTGTTTTTTCTTAGTTTGTACTTCATTTTACTCAAATTAGCTACCCAGTTTCAATAGAACTAAAGTGTACTTCAACGAAATACATTTTATACTTTGTTTGTTCTGGGTTTGTACTTCATTTCCTTTGAATTGTACTCATATTTCCTGCCCAGTTTTAGTTGAATTGAAGTAAACTTCAAAGAAACACATCTTATACTTTATTTTTTCTTGGTTTGTATTTCATTTTACTCAAATTGGCGGCCCAGTTTCAATGGAACTAAAGTGTATTTTAACAAAATATATTTTATACCTTGTTTGTTTTGGGTTTGTACTTCATTTTCTTCAAATTGTACTCATATTCCGTGCCCAATTTTAGTTAAATTGAAATAAACTTAAAAAAAACACATCATATACTTTGTTTGTTCTGGCTTTGTACTTCATTTTCCTCAAATTATACTTAAATTAGCTGCCTAGTTTAAATAGAATCAAAGTGTACTTCAACAAAAAATAATTTATATTTTGTTTGTTCTGGATTTGCACTTTGTTTTCTTTGAATTGTACCCAAATTCATTAGGCATTTTCAATTAAACTGAAGTGTACTTCAGCGAAACACATTTTATACTTTATCTATTCTAAGTTTGTACTTCATTTCAGTCAAATTGTACTCAGATTCACTCTTTGTTTTCAATGGAATTGAAGTGTACTTCAACGATACATGTTTTATATCTTATTTTTTTGGGTTTATACTTTATTTTTCTCATATTGTATTCAAATTCGTTTGGCATATTATACATCAGCACAATGGTTATACTTTATTTTTTCCACTTTTATACTTCATTTCTTTCAAATTATACTTAATTCACTATCCAATTTCAATTTAAAATATTATAAATACTTGATGGAAAACTACACTTACATACAAAATAATATTATATACAAAGTATGCTTCAATTTACATATGTATTTACATACGAAGTGTGATTCAAATTCTGGTATTTTCATGACTTAATATTGTATATGCCATTGTCATACAGTATTTATCCATGTCAATTGTTCTAGTAGACCTCAAGGTGTCTCTAGCGAAACATTTTGCCCAAAGGCACATCTAGACATCGCTATCCATTGTACCCTATTTGCTATCTGTCTTTTTTTTTTTTTTTACCTAATGTATTCATCCACAAGACACCCCAATGAAAGCTTCATGTACTGAGAATAGAATGAAGCTTACAAAAATATTGATTAGTTGTTGACTCTCTACTTTAAGAAGAAATCACAGGGAAAGGAAGCAAACTTACAATGGCAATAGCTGTTAGTTTATATCTGGCAGCCACTATTGAATTCATATATAAGAAAAAATGAGTTAAGGCGTCGAGGACAACCAAAAATCAGTGATGGTGCCGATAAATTGGTAGCATTATGTAACGATACTGGTTTACATCTAACGTGAGGTCTTCCAAATCTTTACGAGTGAAGGAGTTAAGTGTAGGTATTATCTCCATGAATTCTTCATCCGTAATATCCTTTAAGTTGTGTCCCTCGAGTTTGTCTAATATATCAGCCTATGAAGTATAAAATAAATGATTATACTCATTGGAAACGTGAACCAAATTAAGTTAGGAAATCACCACATACCTGTGCTATTGCGGATGTAAACCACACCTTGTGGTGACAGTTGTTGTCGAAAGATGGGCTACATAATATCAACATATAGCAGTCCACTATGTCACCAATAAGTTCTTCTCCAAATAAGAGTTCACAAAAGTTTCTTCCATTTAGAAATTGTCTTGCTCCCTCTCAGACAGTCACCTTGCACAATTATTAATTGTTAGTTCAGACACCAATTTATCCAAAAGAAAAATAATAAGCAAATTGTGTTACCCCAAATTATATCTTCTGACAAAGTTGTCGATGACTTCTCACTCTTCTACTGGAATAAGTTCACGACCTCTGTAATCAGTCCTTCCTTTATAGGGATTAGGTGCTTCAATGTTTGGGCTGGCTGGTTCCTCTGCCACCTGGATTAGACTGATATCTTTGGTCTCCTATAGTACAAAACACAACCTATTAGGTACAAAGTGTTAACAATTGAAATACAAAAGACTAGCACATTAAGTACAAAGAATCAATTAATTGAAGTATTCCCTATTGAGTACAAAAAATGCCAACATGGAGTACAAAACCCAAGCACATTAAGTATGAAATATCAATTATTGAAGTATTCCCTATTCAAATACAAAATATAACCAATTTGAAGTACAAAACTCAGCACATTAAGTGCAAAACATTAACTATTGAAGTATTCCCTATTAAAGTACAAAATATAACCAACATGGAGTACAAAACTCCACACATTAAGTGTAAAGTATCAACTATTGAAGTATCCCCTATTGAAGTATCAAATATAGCCAACATGGAGTACAAAACTCAAGCACATTAAGCATAAAATATCAACTATTAAAATATCTCCTATTGAAGTACAAAATATACCAACATGGAGTACAGAACTCAAGCGTATTAAGTGCAAAGTATCAATTATTGAAGTATCCCATATTGACGTACAAAATATAACCAACATGAAATACAAAACTCAAACGCATTAAGTGCAAAATATCAACTACTGAAGTATCTCCTATTGAAGTACAAAATATAACCAACATGGAGTACAAAACTCAGTATATTAAGTGCAAAGGATCAACTATTGAAGTACAAAATATAACCAACATGGAGTACAAAATTTAGCACATTAAGTACAAAATATCAACTATTGAAGTATCCCTTATTGGAGTACAAAATATGCCTACATGGGGTACAAAACTCAAGCACATTAGGTATAAATGATCAACTATCAAGTACAAAAAATTAACACATGAAGTACAAATATCCCAACATAGAGTATAAAAGATCAGCACATGAAGTACAAATATCACCAACATGAAATGTAAAAGAATAGCTCATTAAGTATAAATATCACCAACTTGGAGTACAAAAGGCATAGCACATTAAGCACAAATATCACCAACATGAAGTATAAGATATGATCACATTAAGTATAAATATCAACAATCAAGAATAAGTTATCATTATATTTATTACAAACAGACAATTTACAAATGAAATGTAAATAGCAAAAACTTAAAATATTAAGTAGGTGACAACACCTTTTTCTCTTCTTGTTCTTTATTTATTTTTATTTTATTTTATTTTTTTTTGCATGAGGACGAGGACCATAGGTCTTTGTCACTTGTCCTGCTTTTTTGGCTAGTGTTGGTGCTCGGAGGGAGGGCTGACAAAATTTGGAGATTTCTATTTTAGCTTCATGTCTTCTCGATTACGCACATTTGTCACAATCGAGGACATGATATTTACCACTTCAATCTCAGATTCCTCGAACTCAACTGCTTGAATTGGTACATAAAGTTCTATCTTCAAAGATTTGGGGGAATCTAAAGGATTATGACGGTGTTTTGTTCAACTTTCTTCATCCATTGTGTTTTTAGATTTATCCCCTTCTTTCTATGTATTATCTACCAAATCAAGTCTTCTCCTTATGTACAAACTCACTAGCTTCTTGTTCAAGCTCTTCCCCATCAGTCTTGTCCTTAGCTAGATGCTTCTCCTCACCCTGTTCTTTCATTGCCATCATATCGAATGAAGTAATTTTTTTTTCAATGATTTAATTTCTTTAACTTTAGCAATAATAATTACTTCATATATTGTATGATCAAAAACATGGACTTCATTGATAATAGTACCGGCAGCATCTAATTTCTTGATCAAAACTGTGAATTCCAACTCTTTTGGAGTAAGGATGAGGGCTACAACCTATTACAATAAAAATAATTATCAAATTCAAATTCTTATACAAAAAGCTAACAATGAATTATTACAATTATTACTATTTCTGTTGTAATTTGTTTCAATTTATTCTCTACCTCCTCTATATTATGTGAGAGTTTGCTATCCTTCCACCGATAAAAGTATGGAAACTCAAACAAACTCACTGTTATTTTTTCATTATTATATTAAATATAATATTACATATGAGTTTGACACCTACTTTGATATATGATAAATATTTTTCTCTTTTTATTTTTTGAAAGAACCCATATTTGTATGAATGCATTCATGAAATATCATCTTTTTTCCTCATTAATTAAACATGTAATTGTAAGACTTAATTAATTTATTTATTTTTTTCAATAATCTATTCTTATTCTTTTTCATATTCATTGTGCTATTATATTTGAATTGAATGCATATTTTAATATATAAAAAATATTTCTTTTCTTATTTTTGAGGGAGAGTGTAGAATGAATAACTATACAACTGTATTTATGAAGTATCTTCCTCATTAATTATTTTTTTCTTAATTAAGTTCAATTCAGTTGTTATTTTTTATGAGTCTAATTAGAATAAACTTAATTTGGTCATAGTTTATCTTAAAACTATATGTATTGAATGTGATAGTAATAGTCTCATTAGATTGGGATATAATTTAATTATTATTTTTAATGAGACCAGTTAAATATGTTGGCAGAAGGATAAATTTCCATATGCACACGTAATTATATTTGTTAAGTAGAAATTTTTTATTTAATTAATTTTATATAATTATTTTTTTTCTATATGTCTAATTAAAAATACACTTAATTTGGATAAATTTAACAAATAAAATGTATGTATATACATTTGATATATATATATATATATATATTTGTTAAGTGAAATTTTTAATTTAATTCATTATAGTTATTATTTATTGTGAGTGTAGTAATATCAATGGGAAAGAGTTGGTTTTAATTTGTTATTTTTAATAAATGGTGAGTGCATCATTGGACAAAGATGTAAATCAACAACAAAGCAAATCATTTGTTAGAGATTACATATGATGCTGCTATGATGTTAATAAACAAAATCAACTTTTTTCTGTTGAGCTATTGGTTTTTAGTGAATTGCATGTATCACTACATTATAAATATATCAAGAAATTAATTCTCAATAAACAATTAATTTCAATTTATTTTTAAATTTAAGATAGAGAAATTAATTTTCCTCCATTCCAACACAATATCCAACTATTTCTTCTTCTTCCCAAATATAAAGAAATTAATATATATACACACATATATATACATCTTTTGATAATTTTTACTATAAAAAATATATTTTGTTTAATTACTTTATTGGTGTAAGATTCTATAATAATTATAAAATTTTAATATGATAACTATTAATCAAACAAAAATTTGTGCAAACTATTTTTATAATAATACCAAACATAAATTTTAGCCACAACATATTCTCCAACCTAATTACTTAAATCATTGTCTTAAAATATTATTCCAAGACAATGAAAAATAATTTCAAATAATTTAGATAAATAAATATGTAAGAAACAAAGAAGAAAGCATAAAAATAACTAAAGTTTATTGGAGGAGTAAATTGTCAATTCTTCATCATTCATGGCACCGAAGTTTGTTGGATAAATTTATCACTGCAAAATTGTAGGATTCCTTTGTCCTTAAAAGTTGGCTACAAAGACTGGCTTAGGATTATCCTACCTGGGCCAATACAACAAAGTAAACAGAACATGAAATTGGATGATGGGCGTCATCCTGGGCCATCGTCCAAAGTAAACAAGGCCTGGTAGATGAAGATAGACGCCGACAAAGGCATTTTCAGATTAAGGAATCGCACACTTGAAAGCAAGTTATCCTAAACAGCGTCCATTCGCCTCGTATATAATCATATTCCGACAAAGAAAAAGAAAACAGACCCACAAGAGGATTTAATCAAATGGAAAATCATTGCAGATGGGAAAGCATTACCACCAACAGGTTGAAGATAAGCTAAATGGAGCCCACCAAACAATTCTTTTTCTTTTTGAAACAAACATATAATGGATGCATTGTTTATTACACATCTTCAGGCCCTTTGTTTTGTATGTCAGTTCCATTTCTTTAATATTTGTACTAAATTAAAAGACAAAACCCTCCAACTCAAACCCTTCATTTCAACATAAGCAGTTGATGTATCATTCTCCAATATCTCCAACAACTTAGAAAAATAAATAAAACATAAGTTCCTCATAATTTTTCTTTCATTTTTCCCAACCCTGGATTGATATTAATGGCTACAAGGTTGTCTCTCTATTCTTCTCCTATGGTACCTCTGAACAATGCTTCAACCAGAGGGGCAGCAGATAGTAATAGATTGGTGGCAAAGTGTGCCAAAAATCCTATCTCACTTGATCTTCAGATCAGATCATCTCTCAAGAAAAAGGTATACTTTTATTTATTTATTTTTATGTTTTTAATGTATATATTGTCATGAAAACATAGAGTTCCATTATCTTACTGTTATCATTTTTTTTTTCTTTGTTCTTTTTTTTTTTTGATGATGATATGTGATAGGTTTTCGAAGATCGATCGGCTGGTATTGTTTGCTATAAAGACGAAAACGGAGAGATAACATGTGAAGGATATGATGAGGGTCCTCGTTTTCATCAGAAATTATCCAGATTTGGTTATAATACAAGGTACCAAGATTATGATGATGATCATTGTATTATTACCAGCACCCCACGTCATATGTTTGCGACTGTTGATTATAGTTTGATTGCTCGATCTACCTGAAGTTTGCAAGTATAGTTGATGAGATTTAGGTAGATTTCAGGCATGAAATATTCAATAAAATTAGTTATATATAGATATATAGAAACAAGGTTTAATTACACGTGCACCCTCTTTGAAATTGTGAAATATACTAACTCCCTGCTCTAATTTTTATAATTACTAAAACCTCCTCTCTGAAAGTGCCCCATTTAGAAATCAAAAGGGATGTCATAAATTGATCATTTCCCCCCGGATCAAGTTAAAAATTTAGAATATATATATATATATATATATGAAATTGAATGACCATTCTGTCCCTACGCACATTGGTAATGTTTTTATACATTTGTAAAGGGAAGTATTTGCAATGCTTTTGTAGTTGTGTTTTTTGATATATCCCATACATAAACTTAGATTTTCAACTTGACTAGTTTTCTAATCATCAAGTGTTTTAGAAAAATGAAGTTAAACAGGTGATAATGTACCTTATGAGTGAAGTACCGAGCCTTAAATAATGGTTTGCACCACTTTAAACTTTAGTGATTTAAGTCAAGCAACTTGACCAATTGATAATATTAATATTACAAGTATAGTTAGTTGTCTTGTATTTTACTAATATATATTTAGTACCTATCCCCTAACAAGAAATTTATTTAATTTGTGACAGCAAAGATGTTGAGATAATCGAAATCCTGGAAAGATGTTGGCTTCAGGTGGCTGAAGAGAAACGAGTTTAGCAATGGAGACAAAATGGGTTGCATAATAATCAGTTGTATACTGAAATAGTGGTTAGATTGTATGTATAGTTCACAAGAATTGTACCCCTTGTATTCAATACAATGTTTTGGTGTAAACGAGTCAAGCAAATGGATAAAAATGGGTTCTAATAAAACTTAAAACAAAAATACATTAAATCCAATTATTTTCCATTTCAAGATGTTTAGCTTTACTTATAAGCTCTTGTAAACATTTTACAAGAGATACTTAAAAATTTACAAGCTTTGGCTAATCATGCTTAGGAGCTTATAAAACTATAAAATAAGATGCCTTGGAACCATAAGCTCACTAAGAAAAGTTAACCCAAACTTTAACTTACGGAAAAACAACCTGTCCATGCATCGAAGTTGATCAACTCAGGATACTCCGAAAGGGAGAAAACATTCAACTATCACAAAACCTCATATTTTACAAAAAATTGCACTTACATTTTCAAGTCATATACAACATGAGTTCCAAGTACAAAAAAATGGGGGGGATGAAAGAAAAATAAAAGAAAAATACATATATATGTTTACAACAAAAACCTTTCTGGGGCAGGTCATCCAATATTTAGACCAGGACTGTCTTCATGGCCTGAATGGCCTTGTTTTCCTATTCTTTTAATAACAAGTAATCACGAGTTCTAATTCTAATCCAAAAAAGAAACATATAAGCATGGAAAAACAGAGAAGGGAATCCAACATCCAAGTTTTTAGGTTCAAATTATTACATCACCTTGAGTTTACTCAGCAGAAGGCGTGTCGTTCTTTTCACTTTGTGCGCTGATCCCTTCATTTTGTACAGTGTCCTCTTCGCATAAATTAGTTCGCGACTTACTAGGAATGATTGAAGGAGGCGACCATCGATCTGGGGCCACCAGAAAATAGGTTGCCATGGCCTTCCTGAATCTCCTCTTGTATTGCTTTGGAGAAATTATGGTTGGTGAAGCGTTTTTGGATCCACCAAGAATGCCTGATGCCATAACCCAAGTCTCGAGATGCTTGTCCCATGTATATTGTCTCATGAAGTCGATGATCCCAAGAACAAGCTCGTGTCTCTCTTCATCAACCCCAACTAGCAGCGAATAGTCCATTACATCCATTGACTGCATTTCAACACAATATATAAAAAATGCGAGGTTCAGTGGAGTAGGAATGTAGTTTGGGTTTGGAATATGCATGCATCGAATGAAAAAAGGAAAAATTCATTACATTAGTAGATGATACAAGATATAAGAAAAACTTACAGCGAGAAAAGCAGTATCATTCCAAACGGATCTTTCCAATAGTCCCTTGGCTTTGTTTCCAACAAAAATTGGGGAAGTAGACATTGCTTCTATCAAGTTCTGATCCAGCAAAACCTTATTACTTCCTGAAGAATC
>JACGDI010005420.1:94347-112168 GCA_014898725.1 Jacaranda copaia | reverse complement strand
AGCTAAACATTTTACTTTAACATAACCCCCTGGGTCCATTTGCCCACCTTTGCTCATATCTGGCTTCAATAATGTAGCAGCCTCCCATGACAATGCCGTGATTATATCTAACCAACTCTCTTTCTCATTTTCCTCTGCTGTAGGAAGATTTTCCACGTGCAGGGTCTGAGCCACTAGATCCCGAAAATGACCATCAACCAAACTCTTCATGGCTCTTTTGTGCTCCTCACTTGATTTGTCCCTGATTCTATACTCCCCACTCCCAAAACTGCTTGAATTGCATAGGTATCCCCATTCTCCACAGCCATTCCCATCATCGTCATCCTCAAATAGAAGTAGAAGTGCTTCCCTTTCATCTTCTTCATCTTCTGGTTCAGGAGGGAGCCAGAGAACTCCACTGTTTTCAAAATCCACAGGTTGAGTATCCATATCTTCCACATATAAAGAAGCCGCCTCACTTTCATCACTAATATCATGTTCAACACCTTTTTGCACCATCTGCTCAACTTCAACAAGAGCTTGGGAATCAAAATAGCTCTGTAGCGAAGAGCTGTCCGTACTTTCTGTATCAACAGCATCTCCATCAGGATGAACTTTACGTGAATTATAATCATTGTCGATGTCATCATACTGAACACGTCCAAAGTAGCCATTAACCTCTGAAAAGTTACTTGCTCTGGAATCCAAGTGAGACACCCCAAATTCTTCATCTTCATCATCACTTCTGTTTTAGAAATATGTTCGTGTAAAAGTTATGATTATAGCCGATGAGTTTAGCATATAAACTAAAGAGGCAATAGTTTCAGGACTTGGGCAGATTGCAAACTATCTACTCAGCTGCAAAAATCTTAGGATGTTGGTGATACATAAAACTCCTATCTGAATAACAGGAATTATTTGCACCAAATAATAAGCATCATTACAGCACTACCAAATCACTTAAAAAATCCATACCTTTGACAGTTATTTTTGTCTTACACAATCCTTACCAGAATTTAAGCAGAAACTATACACACGTGTCATACAGCAACTAGCCCAACCAGGGAGAACCAAGAGTCAAGAAAAAGTTCCTAAAAATAAAATAACCTTTCCCAAAGAACACGATCACAAAAACAAGCAAACAAGATATCCACTAGACTCCAAGTTATTAACTTGTAAACAAAAATTTCCGGTAATGCACAGTGATCAGGTCGGCATAGAAATTACAAGCAACATAAGAAGAGATAAACATGCAGACCGTTGTTCTAATGTATTTTCCGTCTGTATCAAATTCTGAAACATAATGAGGCCATCACAAGCCATAGGACTCTAATTCTACAGGACAACCATTAATTAGAAACAAATTACTCTTTTCAAACTGGATCTGGTGTCACATACTTGGTGACAAAATCCCAAAGGCAATTTGCAATACGTGACTTTTACTATTTAGGTAACTGGCAGCCTAACCAATTTAAGCATGGATTAAATCAACAATTATGCCGCTTAGTTCAAACAGTCCAAAGGGACATTCAAAAAGAACCTGTTTTGGCAAAATCCCAATTGGTTTTGAGATTGATTCCGTTCTTCTATGTCCACAACATGATCATTGCTCGTTGCTGCTCCAACAATTTGTGTTTCCGAACTTGTTTCCATAATTGCTGGTTGACGTGGGCTAAATCCAGCAGAGTGCGGGAGTGATACAAATGTAATGCTACTGCTGTCACAGGTTCCACTCGACTTGGTCCTAATGAAACCGGTAGCTGATGGAGAAGTGCTGCTGAGATCCGGGTTGGCAACCTGGGACTCATTTTCAACAGGAGCAGCCGCCAATCCGTGTTGCCATTGTTTGAAACAGTAGTTACAGACCCTAATCTTATCCCACTCTTCTAGTTGAGTCTTTGGATCACTGGATGGTGTAGGAACCCAATTTGAAGAACACCTGGCACAGAAAATTCTTCCACAGAGTCGGCAATGATGCCTACGGTTGAACAAGGTGAACTGTGAATCACACTCGTAGCATACCCTGCAGCTCCGGTCAGGCGTCCAAAAATCCCTAGACACATGTGCAGGCTCGGACCGCCAAGGAATACAAGAGTTAAATAAACATACCAGATCAGAAAATGTCCTACCCAAGGCATCCATCGACTCACCAACCCACCTTTCCCTCTTGCTGTGATATTCTCATTTCCTTACAACTCCACCAATAATAGCAAAAGGTCAACCTGGAAAAAGATCCAGGGCTTGTTGTTTTTTCATTTTGGCCATTTTCTAAAAAAAATTTTGGGACATGAATTTTAAGAAAAAATTTAAAAAATATGTCAAATATCTTTTTATTTTGAAAAAATATAAAAAATAATTTAAAAATACGTTATTTGTTTCTTTATATTTTGAAAAAGATAAATTTTACTATAAATATCAAATTAATTATTTTTTTGTTGAATTTGTAAGGTGAAGTATTTATTTTTGGTATTATATATATGTATTTATAGTTGGATGCTAATGATGATGTGTGTATATGTATAGTTAATGATTGAAATATGAGTTTAATTAAAGGTTAATTAGAAAAAAATTCTTAATCCTACTTTTAATTTAGTGTTCAGTCACCATTTAAATTTTTACACACTAAACTCTCCACTTTTTTATATAATTTAGAAATCACTTCCTATATCTTTTAGAAAGTCCAATATACTCTTATATTTGAAAAAAAAATAACAAAAATACTTGAAAAATACATTTCTCTCTTTAAGAAAAACGCTCTCCTTCTTGAAATCAACTTCTTGAGGTGTTAAAAGAAAAAGGCGCAAAATCAATCTTTTGCCATTGATGCGAGAAGAAGAAGTGAAAAGGAAAAAAAGAGACATCAAAATTTCTGCTATTTTTCTATGACAATGGAAAGAAAAATAGCTGCAAAAAGAAGTTAAGTACAAAAAGAAGTGAACAAAAGAAACACATGTATGTTTTTTGAATTTACAGTTTCAAATGTTAGTAATTTTTCTGTGCGACACTTATTTCTTGTCTATTTTCTCATATTTAGGGTTTTTATTTATTTTCTAGTTGTTAAACACTTGAATCCATTTGATACAAACATGATTTTTATTGTGAGATGAGAAGTTTCTAATTTGTACTTGAAGGGTATGAAGGTTGGACTTCACCTTTTTAGAGTTTATACTTCTTTTTATTTAAAATTATATGGTAAAATTATATAGTAAAATTATCTGAAAGTGGTAGTATATTATTCATATAACAGAATATCCAAACTTGCAGTACACATTAAGCAAAAGTGTAGTATATAATCTGTGTAACTACAGTACATTTTAGAAATAAATGTAATATAAAACATTCAATTTTGCAAGGTAAAAGTGTAGTATATAATCTTTGTAATTACAGTACATTTCAGAAATAAATATAGTATAAAATATTCAATCTTGTAGTTCACATTAGAGAAAGATCTAGTATATAACAGGCAGTACATTTTAAAAGTAAATGTAATATAAAACATTTAAGCTTGTAGTACACATTAGGAAAAATTATAGTATATAATCTGTGTAGTTGCAGTATATTTTAGAAGCAAATATAATATAAATATTCAAGCTTGGAGTACATATTAGGCAAAAATATAGTATATAATTAGTATAACTACAGTACATTTTAAAAGCATCTATAGCACAAAAATATTCCAGCCTGCAGTATACATTAAATAAAAATATAGTATATAATCTATGTATCTGCAATATGTTTTAGAAACAACTGTAGTATAAAACATTCAAGCCAGAAGTACACACTAACTGAAAGTATAGTATAATATATTATGTATTTTTTAAGTACAATTTAGAAGCATCTGTAGTACAAAATATTCAAGTTTACAGTACATATTATCTAAAAGAATTAGTTTATTATCTATTGATATACTAATTTTTTTTATTTGATTGCAGCAAAGCCAAGATATTATGAGGTCTATTCTCGCTGTACCTCCCAATTTTTACAAAGTAAATTGGAGATTATGAAGTTCAAGATGGGTCAAAACATTTGATGTATTGAAGAAGATCCCTTTCTATATATACATAGATATGCCTAAGTTAAGTTCAAACTTCATTCGGTTTGAAGCTATACTTATGAGGTTTGATCTAAAAAAGCTGTCATTTCATTTTTCGGAAGGGGTTAAGGTTCCTCTTTCTACAACTGAATTTCTATGGTTTTAGGGTTGCCATATGTGGGGCAATTTATTGATATAATATTGAAGATAAAGTCTTTAACCTTTGACAGTCTTTTTTCTAAAAAGCTGCAGAATATAACTAAATTTGAAATAGCAAAAAAGTTTGAGGAGTATATATATAAGGTTAGTGGGGAGGACTTGAATAATTTTTTTACTTGTACATACTTTTTGTTTTTAATTACTTTTCTATTTCTAACATCTAATTATTAGACTCCACGATTTCTCTTATCATACTTAGACAATTTGTCCAGAGTCTGTATGCATGGGGCGTAGCTGCATATAATTTTTGTATCCAAGATATGAAGAACCATTTAATAGTAGGTGGAGAAAGAACCAAGAAGTACATTGACAGGTGCACAGTCAGTTTGATGGTAAGTGTTTGCTTTAGTTTTCTAATAATATTGATTATATTTATATTCAAATGAGTATAATTTTTTGATTTATGAATGACAAGTATGGATTTATGAATGCATCCCATCACTAGCTTCACTAAGTTTATTTAATTTTTTAAAATTTTCATTTATTTGTGTATTTAAATATATTTCCGAAATATACTTTGGTTAATTTTTACATCTAATGATGTGCACATAGCAAAAGGTGCTTTCATGTTGTATAACAAATCTAACAAAAATTTTTAATCTTACTTAGTTAAGTTAAAAGACAAATAATGGTCAAAAGAAAAAGGAATATATAGTTGATAGCTCTATTAGAACCCGTGAAAAAAATCAACTAAAAAATTATTTCTTTAAATAATCTTTTTAAATAAATTATTTTTTGATTAAAATAATAATGTCATATTACTAACTTTCAATAATTATTTTTAAAAGGACAATAGATATACATATATATAATTTATTTTTATCAAATAATCTTTCGAATGATCAAACTAAATTTTTTATTTGAAGCGTGATGAAGGATGAGAAAGACCTTGTCAAGACAAAATGGTTTAGCTAATATTATGATAAATATCATTAAAGTATACACGAACAACATAATAAGTAGAATTCACTTATTATATAATTGACTCGACTTGACCGTATTTATTTAAGATTTGAATTTTTTTCAAAAACATATATATTGTTGGATTGATAGTTATGTAATTCAAACTATTAAGTTTAATAAATATTTTTTTGATTTTAACAATAACATTAATCTAACATAGTGAAATATTTTCTATCAACAATATAAAATAGAATATCAATAAATACATTTTTCTAGATAAATATCACATTACCCATATGTCTTTGTCCATATCCTACAAAATATAGACTCCTTAGGTACAATATATACCCCCACTAAGTATATAGTATCCAACAGTCAAAAATCCTTTATTTTTTATATGCTAAACATTAAATAATTAATAAAGTACAAATAATTATTTCAAACAATGAATTTCATTTAACAATTTAGGTATATATTATTTTAACTGCCAACTTAATTCATAATCGAACTCTTACAAATTTATGAACAAACTACTAAACTTTTAAGGAAATAATTTGCAAATTTTTTTTAACAAAAAGAAAAGTTATAAATACTACAATATTTTTATTTTACACAATGGTACTTAAATCTTTAAAATTGATTAGAACTTAACTTTCTCCATTTTGGCTTAACTAAAACAAGATGAAAGTGAGAACAAAATCATAATAAATAAATCGAACACATGAGAGAGTATTCTTTTTAAAATTTGAAATTAAAAAAAGTAGTTCATTAAAAACTGAGATGAAATAAGTAATATAGGCTTTATTTATTTATTTAAATTTAGAGGAAACCAATTTATTAATCACTTTGAATCATATTTTTAGTTTTAATTGATAAAATGACAATTGAAGTTATTGTTTAAAAAATCAAAAGGACTTTTCAATTAATAAAAAATAAAAATTAAAATTAAATTAATATTACAGAATAACAACTAGCACAAATTTAATTCATTGAGAATGATAGAGAATAAACTGAAAAATAGAAGCTTCTTCAAATATCACCCAAAAATAAAGAATTCAATAGTTGGCTACTATTAGTTATTATATTGTAAAAGTTACATATAAATCATGTTTTTTAAATATTAAGTTGTTAAGATGTATTTTATTTTAGTCATTATTCAATTCACATGTTTTTGTTGTTCCAATTTTTAGTAAAGGAATCTTAAAATGATAATTAATCGATAAGATTTTATCTTGAATCAACTTCATGTTGTTGATTTAATATAGGATATTCTGATATACATTTAAAACATGATCGTATATGACTATTTAGAAGCATTTCACCTATATTTTTAGATACGTGGACATGATTTTCTAATAATAATTAATATTATTATAGCATATTTATTTTGACAACAAAAACAAAATAAGATGAAGATGAAATATGTCGCACTGAATACTATATAGAGACATGCATATATAAGTAAAATTAAAGAGTCAAGAAAATGAGAAAGTCAATTAAATCATTGAATGACAAAAAATATAAAAATTAACAAGTTATGACATCTCTTTCAACATAATTTTGAATGAAAAAGAGATAATTCATAAAAAATTCAATTGTCAATATTTACCACTTTATAGCTTCTAAGAACATAAATGATTCCTTATCAATCAAAATGTTAGCAATTTTTCAATAAATATGTACTCTATGATTTTTCAATAAATATCATATATGTGGAAAAATTTTCATATGCTGAAATTTTAAATTTTAATCTCACATTTTGATTCGATTTAAGAATTTATGATTCCATGTGCTTGAAGACTGATGAATTGAATAAGGTACTTAATTACATCTATTGCAATGCAGAAAGATTTAAAAAAGCCTTGCACATTTTGGCAATGGAAAAAATTAGGCTTGCTTCTCTTTAAATGGCAAATGAATTGCATTAGTTGTTTATTTCTCCATTAGGAGAGATTATGAACTTTCTAAAAGATATTTGAATTTTGAACTGCATGTTCTTTTTTACTTCATTTAGTGTGTAATTAGACAAAAAAACTTGCATCTTCAAGGGTGGAGTAATGCTTTTCAAACACAAGGTATGATAATTATGGTCATTCAAAGTTAATTTCCAAAAGAAATAAGTATGGTAATGGTTAGTTGTATTTGACCTAAACAGAAAATGAGCTTAAAAATAGAAAATACTAAGAGAATCCGATTTATCAAAAGCAATCATGAGAAAACTTATAAAATATTATGGAGATAACTTCATATGTAAAAATCTTCAGAAGATTAAACGATTTTCTTTCAATGAACAATATTTAGCTTTATATCTTTAAAAAATATCATTAGACTAATTTACTTTATAGTTATCCAAATGCTTATCAAGTTGCGGCAAATTTGGTGGAAAAAAATAATCATAATATATCAGTGACACAAAATATTATTGTCCATGCACATTGAGATCATAAACACAGAATAATATGTTATTATGAATATTATAGCCTACAACAATGTCCACTTCTTTTTCCCAATAGGTGGTATAAAATGTTACCTAGGCATTCAGAAAAAAGTACCAAAATATCCCATAATACAATCCAAAAGACTGGAGCCAAGTGACTTTTACAGATAGTGCAGCCATTATTGAATATTATAAATAGGTTTATATCTTATTTATAGTTTATTTATGGTTTATTCCATTATTTATTACTCTTATATTGGGAAGAGATACTTGTTTTCTCTTTCCTATAACATACAAAGTTGAACCAATGCAATAAATAATTTTTGAAGCACTTATACAATTAAAAATTTGAACTATTAAGTGTGAATTTGTCTATTCCTTATCATCAAAATTTTAAATATTTTTCATATTTGCAAATCATAATTTATTTACATAAAGATCAAGCTTTTGCTATCAATTTTGTAGCAATCCCCATAGGGAAAAAAATCTATTGTTGGTTCTTCAAATTAATAATATAAAACTAAACGCTATAAAATTGATTACTATCGACATACGTATCAAATTAAAGATCGGAATTACAATAAAGTATTATGGATATGACTTTAAAAAGAGAGACAAAGAGTAGTGAAATTTGAAAAAAGAATTATTTTTCAACATCTTTTATTGGAATTTCAAGCAATGTAGATATTTGTAAGATACTATATTTGGAACAAACAATGTAGACATTGGAATAGAATAAAGCAAAAAAATATAATAGATTACATACACAATGCAAATCCCATAAAAGAAGAAATATATTACCTTGGATTATTATTATTAAACTATGTTAGATGCTCAACACATTTATAACTTCAAATGATACTTTTATTTTTTATTTTGATTTTGATTTTTATTTATTTATTTGATAAGCGCTTAAATTAGATATAAACAGAAAATAATTTATAGAACAATAAATATTAAAAAGAAAATTGACAAGTCGTGCACATTGCAAGTGTGCGCCTTTCTAGTAAGAAAAAAAAAGCATCATATAAAAATAATTATAGTATTTTAATTAAAGTTTACTGAAGAAAGATTTTGCTCGTAAGTTCTCCCCTCAATTGAAGAATTGTAAACAAAGGTTTATATTTTGTTTTAGGAATATTAAGTGCTTATCATAACTAACACATCCTAGGTTTGTTTGTAGTTAAGCAAATTGCTATGGTTTATACATTGCTGTGGTCTTGCTCGGGTACTTTGCAATGAACTAGAA
Organism: Jacaranda copaia; assembly: GCA_014898725.1. Classification (NCBI taxonomy): domain Eukaryota; kingdom Viridiplantae; phylum Streptophyta; class Magnoliopsida; order Lamiales; family Bignoniaceae; genus Jacaranda; species Jacaranda copaia. Next base: position 103,348 of record JACGDI010005420.1, on the reverse strand, counting down.
GTCTTGCGGGTTCATCTTAATAAGAAGATGTCCAATTTTGTTTTGAAAAAGAAAATATGTTTGAAGAGTTTAAATATTTATGAGTTTTGAGATATTACGATCTAAAAATCTTATAATACTCGTACTAGGATTGTGTGCTTCACAACCGACCAAACATGACCTTAACTTTGACACCACATAATAATCTGTTTGACCTAATTTTTTATGACAATCGTGCGCACTCCAGTTTTAAGGTCAGGCCCAATTGGCTTTTATGTGGAGAACAACCAAAAATTAGCAGGTCTCACTAGTGGGCTTTCAGCCCAGTCCATAGGGTTCATACTCGGGCCTTAACTTTGGGTTCATACTAATCGTATGCGTTGGACATGAGTATTTTTAATTTATTTAGCGTATATTTAAAAAAAAAAACAGGGACTAACATTACTATAATTCTCACGTAAAAGAATCATGTGTCCGTCATGAGTTGAAGGACCATGTAAATTAATCCTGATAAAACCTGTCGGGCCATTTTAAATCAATTCGACATTACGGTAATAAGGAGAGTGGGACGAGCAAAAGTACGTAATAACTATGAGCATCAACATGTGAAAAATGGAAATAGACATACTAAGAAGCTTCCCTAAACTGTCAATATTAATTTATTATATATGATTTTATATCTTATTCCAGTAGTGATAGTAAGAACAGACGCTGGGGTGCCTTTTTTCCTAGTCCAGCAAACCTGCACCCCTGTCTCCTTTCTTGCAACAAAGATTTTTGTGTCAAAAATTGATTCATATTAGGAAATTTCACCAGCTCTACCACATGTGCCATTAGATATCTCACAACAAATACATCACCAGAAGCTCCAAAGATTGTAGCAATGGATCTCACTACCAAGAACCACTTAGAGCCTTCAACCTTATTTGTCTCTCAAATGGTAAAAATCCATCAAGATTCATTCTTGTTATCATTCTTGTGACAAATTTTACAACATGGGTTTTTGTTTGTGTGATCCAGGGAGCAACATTGGATGAGACAAGCAAAAAGAACACATTTTTAGGTACATTTTCGGACCATCATTGCAAGATGAATATCCAAGAAACCTCTGAGTTTGTCAAGTCATTTCCAGTGGCAAAAAATGGAACAGAAAGCAGAGGTTTTCTTGAAGGTTCAACAAATGGGAGTAGAGATAATGGGGTCAAAAAGGGAAATTTAGAAGCTCCCTCCACTCCTGGGAGGCCTATATTCAGCTTCAGCAATGGAGGTTTTTCAAGAAAGAGTTATCCTTCCAAATGGGATGATGCAGAAAAATGGGTTGTTAGCCCACGTAATAATCACGGCTTGTTAAAGCCATTTGAGTCCTCAAAAATGTTCTCCAAGCAAAGCAGCAGGTACAAGCTGCCACAGCAATTAGGTGAAGTCTTTTCTGAGGTAAAAGTTTCAAAAATATTTTCAACCTTTGAAAGGCCTTTGGGACTGGACCATCACAAATCATCTAGAGCTATCAATGGGTCACTTTCAGCTTCAGCAGATTTGCTTCTAAAAGGTGAGAAAGCCTTTTCTTGAAGACAGTTTCTCAGACTTGTCTTTTTACTTGTAATAAAAGCTTTTCGAATGTGGCCCATTTGTTAGATCATTTTCATTGACGGATTTCTTACATTGTTAAAATTGTTGGCTTTATGGGGTACATGCGGATAAAAGTGATTGAAGATTTTAAAGGCTATTTGAACCTTTAGCATATGGATTTTGCAAATGCAGATAAATTCACAAGTGATGTGAAACCAACATGTCCCAAATTCGGATCCTTAGAGCCAATGAAAGAAGGATTCTTATTTGGAAATGCAGCGGACAAATCAATGGATGAGGAAATAAAAAAACTGAAACACAGAGAAATTGGCACAGAAATGACTCGTCTAAGCAGCTCTTCCACTTCAAGATGCCATACTCCATCCCAAGGCCCATTACCAGTTCGACAAAATACTCCTGCTAATATAACTCATTTGCCAGAGAGTCCTTTAAAGAAGTTAAATCTTGGGACGGAATTTGATTCTGTTAGGTCAAATTGGAGCTCGAGAGAAGAAGAGGATGAGGATTTGTCGAAGAGCTTGAGGCACTCTGAGATTAGTACTGAGTGCTGGAGAAGTGTTTCTGATTTGGAAGAAGAGGAGACGACCAAGAGCTGCCTCAGGTGAAAGAAGGAATCTCACGTTTTCTTTCATGCTTGTTTGTATAATGGTTACATTGATTTCCATGGGGATTTCTTAGGTACCAAAGAGAAGCTGCAAAGATTCAAGCTTGGGTTAATCTTCAGAGTGCAAAGGCAGAAGCTGAATCAAGAAAGCTTGAGGTCCTTCTTGTTACCTCAATCATCTTGCATTTGCAGCAGAATGACAATTTTTTTGAAAATGTGATGAAATGGATGTAATTTTTTAGGTGAAGATAGAGACGATGAGATCAAAGTTGGAAGAAAAGTTGATGAAAAAGATGGCAGAAGTTCATCAGAAGGCAGAGGAATGGCGAACAGTGGCTCAGTTTCAGCATTTGGAGAGGATCAGAAAAGGCGGCCAGCAATCAGACAAGGTGCTGAACAGGAAGAACTCAGGTTTCTCAGGGCACAAGTCTTGTGGCTGCTTCCCTGCCTTGTGACATTCGTCATGATTAATAAGGGATAGAACAAAAATAAGAATGTTCTAGCAAATATCTTGTAGTTCAAGCCTCAAGGAGTAGAATGCAAATCCAAGGTGTTAGCTATTAGGTCTTTATTTTTCTAAGGAAGTTACCTAAACATATTTGCCCAAAGTTTAAGGTACAATTGCGATGAATTTTGTAGGTTGCCCCCTCTATTTTTCTTATTTTTATTTTGAGGTTATTTTAGAATAACGGTTAAATTATTAAATTCAAATTGCTAGCAGAAAAACAGTGTTTTATATATATATATATATACATATATTTACGTATAGTATTGACCTTCAACAAAAATTTATGGATCATTTTATGATAGATTGGGTGTAACAGGGGTGTGTAGATTTTATCGCCCTTACTCTATTAAATCAATGATTTTTAGATGATCCACAAGTGCTATCTTAAATATCCTTCGAACACAATGAAATATTTTTCTAAATTTTATTACAAATCCTAACTAATGAATTAATTTTATGAATCTCCTATGCATTGATCAAATGATAATGGAAAACTAAATTAAAGGACCCATAATCTAGTGAAAGAATATCCTAACCTACATTGTATTCCTTAATTATCTTTTCAAACGCTAACTATAATAATTTAGACCTCTACAATTTTAATTATTCTCGAAACGAGTTTGATTTGTTCGAATCAAAATTAGTCATAAAATAAATTAATTATATATGATTGGTACACATTCAATCAATATGAGTGATTAATATGAGTAATTAAATGAAAGCAAACTTAATTTAATTTCAACCTAACTTTCTCAGGACCACAAATTATCTAGTATAGATTCCCATGCATGCACCTAGACCTAGGATCCAAACATGCCTAACAAGATTATTACAACCCTTAAACCCTGGCCAATGCCCAGATTCCTAAAACTGCAAAACTTTCCAATGTTGTTGTTAGGACCAATCACAGAACAACAGAGTCTGAAACAATGTTGCTAAAAGCCCACACCACCATCAGTTGACACAGAAAACACTAGTAATATATATGGATTTTTTGCTTGTATTTTAGCCAAAGGGACTGGAAGTTTTGGAACTGTTCTTACTTGTGCAGATTGCAAAGCTGACAAAAAAGAGTTGCAGTTCTCCAGCTATATCATAATGTGGCCTTTTCTTGTGTAGTTTGCTACTCTGAATTGTCAATTGAAAAAATATCGTTTGATCTCTCTCCACTTACATATTAATTTCTCTTTTGTTCAATCCTAATTATTGGATTTTTTTTTTCTTTTTTTTAAGGGTGTTCACAAGTCGGGTTGATTGGAGCTTGAAAAAAAGCAAGTCCGAACCGATGAAATTTAATTGATTTGAATTTGTTAGAGTTTTGTAAATTTGGACACCTAAACCTGAACCAAACCAACCCAATATTTAGATCAGGTTGATTTAGTTCGGGTAACTAGGTTAGACAAAAATGACAAGCCCAATTATAATGACCCCATGAAGACTAAGTTGTAGTGAAGTCAAAAGACCCCAAGAAATCATGTAAAGGTCAATGTAGCATGTCACTTGAAGACCTCATGAGAACTAAGTTGCAATGAAGCCAAACACCCCAAAAAGTCATATGAAGGTCAATTTAGCATGTCATTTGAAGATTGGTTGACCGCTTCTATATGAAAATCCATTAAACAAATCGAATACTAATCGAAAAGAGAATAAATAGACGAAAAAAGGAAAACATGTAAAGAATAGATCATACATCTTTGAATTTCTAACTGTTTTTGGAAAAATAAACATGAAAATTCTTTATTCTACGCTTATTTCCCTACCTGCCAAACTTGAAAATAAGGGTTGGTGGTGCTTCTATGTACTGTTGGGGGGTGATGTCTGGTGCTGATGGATGTAGAGTAGATGTGGTGAAAGAAAAAAAAGAGAGGGAAGAATTAGGTATTATATTGGGGAAGAGAGGAGAGAAACTGAGAATCGAGAGAAATAAAGGATTCAAGAGCAAAGAGTGAAGAAAAACATTAAGAAAAGTAAAATCAAATACAATATTATTATTATTTTTTTCAATTGAGTCATTGGGTTAGTTCAAGTAGGCAATATATGAAAACCAAAAACCAAATCAATTGTACTTGAGTTTGATCGAAATTTACCCGATTACCCAAATCAAATTAAACTAATTAAATTAGTTTGGCTAAAATTATCGAGTTCATCAAATAAATCAGATCCAATGAACACCCCTAAATTTTTCACATTTATATAAATATAGATGTGTTTAAGTTCTATCTTTTTTTCGAATAATTTATACAGATTATTCAAATAATGGTTATGTGTGACAATTGGGTCAGTATTATTGTATTATTTTTTTTTAATTTACAATAATATTTTAAATTTATTAAAATTTAAATTTTAAATTTCAAACATATAAATAAAGAGTAATGCCACTGAACCAATTCATCGCTCGGCATTTTCATCTCTTTTGGGCTTACACTACAAATGATATGTATGTCAAAATATTTTTCACGCAATTTTTGGAATTCTTTCTGGTTCTTTGTTAATGGGCTGCTAGATGTATAGGTTTTTTTGTTGGTTCTCCCAAAAACTGAGGTCTAATCGACTGAACTGATGGGCTTTTGATTATAGCCCAATAATAAAGCCCAAAGCTATGTAACATTCGGGTCACCCGAATACCCGTTCTTTTTTCATCCGAAAGCTGCCTTGCAAAACAAGAAGAAAGGCTCCGCCTTAAAACATCAAAAACCCAAGAGAAAATCTTTTCTGCGTAGCTCTCCTTCTTCTTCTAAACTGGAATTAATGTGGGTCGGATTTAGATCCACTCAATCGGTCTTAAATTTTTCTCAATTTAGCTCGTACTTTAATCTCTCTGCAGGAAATTTTGAACCTGTAATTTTTTTGGTCGAAAATGTTCCTCACAAGGTGAAAAATATCGCATTTTTGGTCAGTTTTAAGTGGTGTATTTTTAGTGATGTCTGAATTTAATTTTTTAATAATTTTGAATTTATTTAAGGACTGAGTATGATAGAGGAGTAAACACTTTCTCTCCTGAAGGCCGATTGTTTCAAGTCGAATATGCCATTGAGGCTATCAAGGTTATTTTTTGGCTGATCTATATGTGAAAAATTGTTCTTGAGTTCATGCATTTTGTGGATTTTTTTCTTTTTCTTTTTCCAAATTCCAAGTTTTCTGTGTTTTGTTTTAGTTGGGTTCAACTGCAATTGGGATAAAGACCAAGGAAGGAGTGGTTCTTGCGGTGGAGAAGCGCATTACATCGCCACTTTTGGTATGTTTTATCATCCATTAGTTGGTTATTTTCATTTAAGGTGCGTGTTTTAGCTCGAGGGACCGAATTTATGTCCAATTTTGTATTAGTGGAGCTCAGTTTTGAGCCTATTTTTGCCTTGTCTTTTGTTTCTATGCCTTCTAGGAATATTTTTAGTTGCATAATTGTAACTATGAGTGATAGGTATCTCATTTCTGTTTTTAAGTTTGAATGACGAGATAGAATCGTGCTCATGGAATATCATGATATAAAAAGTTGGACTCTTTACCATTAGGATCTTGTTATAACCTAGGATGAATTAGTTCTTTTATGCAATCTTTTTACCTTGCTGCTGCATAGCCTGTTTGAGACTCTTTCTCTGAACTTGGCTACAGTTCATTGTCATATTTAGGTTTACAATGATGCTCAAACTTGTGTTGTATGTTTTTATAAAAATATCACTCTAAAACTCCTGCAGGAGCCTAACAGTGTTGAGAAGATTATGGAAATTGATGAGCATATTGGTTGTGCCATGAGTGGCTTAATTGCTGATGCACGTACGCTAGTTGAACATGCACGAGTTGAAACTCAGGTACTTTTAGTCTGTAATTATTATTATTCAGTGTATTAAGTTATTGGTATCATAAATTGCTAATATGGTGTTTTTGCATCTTCTAGAATCATAGATTCTCATATGGTGAGCTCATGACAGTTGAGTCAACTACGCAAGCTCTCTGTGATCTTGCCTTGCGATTTGGTGAAGGGGACGAAGAGTCAATGGTTAGCCTCTTGTCACTTTTGTATGGATCTTTGTATGTAGTGTATATTTACTCCAAGAATAATTTCTTTTTTCTTTTTCCTTTTTCATTTTTCACATGGTTTTGATATTATTTTTAGCATTCCTGGTTTTACCCATCTCTGCTTTGAGATGCTATATGCTTGTGGTTGAATGCCACGTTACTCTCCATTATAATCCATGACCATTATATTTTCTGTGAGTTGCATCTTTTAAGAGCTGCTCCTTCCAATTTTTTACAACATCATGCATTTGATTGGCTTCTTAGAATTCATTTTGATATTACTAATTCTGAATAGAGGTGCCCATTGTTTTATGTCTTAGTGGAACAAATTGTGATGTCTGGCTTTTGAACAATTGAAATCTAGGAGATTAGCACTGAAAAAGTTTCTAAACCATGTAATAATTAGTGGAATAGTCATGTTTCAGTTCACTTAATCTTTACTCTTGGAAAAATGAAATTTTGATTGGATTCTGTTTATCTTATGCAGTCAAGACCTTTTGGTGTATCCCTTCTCATTGCTGGTCATGATGAGAATGGTCCTAGCTTGTAAGTATTTTTTCTGTTTGAATTTGATGAAAGATATATCTGTCTTTGGCTTCTTCCATGCTCCTGATATAGCCACCTGGGATGTTACACCAACCTAATTTTGTAAAGTTTTGACCTTTAACTTTTGACCAACATTTTCCATATGAAAAAAGGACAATATGGGGGTTTCCGAATGCTAAGACTGATTAGCACCTGGAATCCTTGGCTGCCTGCTGCTTCTGATATTTATAGCAGTTTAGCTTTTAAAACTTTCATTGCGACATTTGGGTTTTAGTTGCTTAATGTGTATCATTGAGCCATACTGCTTATTCATACACATTCTATTTTTTATTACATACTGTTACAACAATTCAGAATCAATTCCTAGGAAGTTGGAACAATCATAGTATCATACCATGTTTCCTTGCGAGGTTTATCCACTTTGATTATTTAGATCTTGCAATATTTACTTGCATTATCTTTCCAGTATTCGAATGAATTCACTTTCATTCTATAATCAATCAAGACAATCGACACTAACAGGGATTGTCATGCACAGATACTACACTGATCCATCTGGCACATTCTGGCAATGTAATGCAAAAGCCATTGGATCAGGTTCGGAAGGTGCTGACAGCTCTTTACAAGAGCAATATAACAAGGTATCTATTTGTTAATATTGACAGTAAGTTTAATTCCTGGAAGCTCAAGACTGTTTTGCTAGATTTGTTATTCAACTGCCATTTGCATTTTTGTGACCTCTCTTGTTTCAAACCTTGTTGCTTGTTGCATCGGAAGCAAAGTCATGTGTAGTTGTGGTAAGCTGTTACGAGGTTATGCTACTAGATAAGCGTCCACAACAGAATCAAAACGTCAAAATGTTTCTAGATTTTCATTTATGTGATCCATTTCTTCATGTCCGTACAGGATATAACTCTCACAGAAGCTGAAACTATTGCACTTTCCATCCTGAAGCAAGTTATGGAGGAAAAGGTATACTTTCAAGCTGTAGTCCATATTACACAGCTTTACCTTCGGTACACCACCACTTATCTCTCATTGGATTTCAGGTTACACCAAACAATGTTGATATCGCAAAGGTATCACCAACATACCATCTTTACTCCCCTTCTGAGGTTGAAGCAGTTATCAGTCATCTATGAGAAGAAAAAGTCCATTGATTTGTCCACGTTTCCGTTCCTGCCTTGCTTGAAACACGGTTGTACTGCTCTTTTTGAGGAGCCTCAAATAGAACAAGAAAATTGTTGTTTAGTCTGTTAAACCTTCCTATCATTTGAATAAATCCAAAAACTTAATTGGAGTTATTTTTCTGGGGTTCATCCATGATGATATGTGTGATTAGTTTGTTGCTTACTTTTAGAAAGAAAAAGGTTCATAACCGATTTTCCATTTACCCCTCAAAACTCGAACTTGCTGCTAATCTATTCACCATTTATTTACTTATTTGATAATATTGCAGTTCTTCATCCTGTGGTCAATGGTTTTTAGCTAATTGTTTACTTCTTAGCAAATAAATGGGACTTCTCCCACCAACAAATCTTAAGGTATGCAACTTTGGCAAATTAACGGAGACTTGTGAACATTTTATGATTATTCCTCTGGCCTCCTTGTGCTTCACAATGAATAGTAGAGATTAGCCTATTAGGCTAATGGTATGGTTTTACTCTACTCAAGCTAAAAAAAATTGCAATACCCAAATTCAGGCACATACTTACTAAAAAGAAGTACAATGGCTATGAGTAAAGTTTATACTCATAGAT
>JACGDI010005420.1:8051-83872 GCA_014898725.1 Jacaranda copaia | reverse complement strand
TGATAAAAGTAAGTTTGTTTAACAAAAAATTTGAATTGGGTTATTTATTGTTTTAGTACCAAAAAATTTGTCAGATAAAAGTATATTGATAAAAAATATTTGTTTTAGGTGAAAATGTTGAATTAGATTACTTTTTTTTTTTTGTATGTTGAAAATATTTGTTTTGATAGAATTATAATTTATCTATTCTAAATAAATATATTTAAAATATTATAAATTTAAGAAGATAAATAAATATTTTAATTATTTTATGTTATAAAAATTTTAATACACACATTGAGTGTACTAAAATTGTTAGCTTATAATTGCTAAGATAGATGTATGAGATTTTTGCATATTCAAACATTAACTGCCAAAGTCGAACAGCGAATTAAAATTTAAATTCAAACTACTAAAGTTAAATAGCTAATTAATCCAATGACATCATATTATAGATTGTAGATTTGCAAATTTTATGAAAAGTACAATTGTAACCTTATTAAATCATCATTTCTAAAGGATAATTTTGGAATATTGATAAAATTTGTATCCAAACTATCTTTTTTATGTTGAGTTCTCCAATTTATCCTTCAAACCATGTTGTCAATTTTTGTTGTTGGAATAATTAAAAGGACAAATTATGTAAATTGTAACACCCCTGAAAATCAATATTTTGGAAATTGAGAATTTAGAAATTAAGATATTAATTGATTGGGTTTTTAGGGTTTGAAAATAATTGAAAAGGACTTAATTGCAAGATTTTAAAAAGTTTTGGGGTAAACTTACAATTTGCGGAGATTTGATTTGGACTTTTTCAAAGATTTTTGGGGTTGCATGGTGAATAAATGTGGACAAAGGGCTTGATCCTATGCATTAAAGTTTTGGGGGGCCTAATTAAAGAAGGACCAAACCTTGGAGACCTAATTGCATAACTTAAAAACTTGGGGAGGGGCCAATGTGTAATTTTGAAAAGTTAAATTTTATAACTTGACAAGAAACCTATTTCTCCACTATTCCCTTTTCTTCTTCCTTTCTTCCTTCAACCCGCGTTCATCACCATTCTCGGCGAGCTCCCTCTGGCGACCTCTATTTTCACCAAACCAAACTAAACAATCTCTTCCACTCACTTCCAATTTCACCTTGATACCTCTTGCACACCGTTCCACCGGCAAGACCATTGGATTTTTGAAGCTTAATTGGGGTAGCAATAGGCTTGACGGGTGGCAGCAGACGGTGGCCAAAACTCAATTCAGGGCATGTTTTTTGGTAGATCTCAATGTGAGGAAGCTTAATATACCCTTGCATGTGAGTTTGGCATGGCGACAGAAGCTGAAAATAGTGATCGGAGATGGCGAGGAAACCTGTTTGGTGATTGTTGAGCTCGGTTAAAGGGGTTCTAAGTTGAGAAACTTGAAACAAATTGGATATATAGAATCAGGAGCTCAAGAGGAATAGATTGGTGGTGGTTGCAAGATTTTACGGCAATGGTGCACGGTGGCGCTTCGGTGGCCAACGGTAGTGCTCCAACAACTTTCAGCCAATTTTTCTCCTCGTTCCGATGATGGTAGTGGTGTTCTTGGTTCGTGTTTTGAGATTTCAATGGAGAAATATTGGGTAAAATACTAGTTAATCGAATAATTTGATTCCTGATTTAATTTGAGGAAATCGCTAGGCTTATTTATGATGTAAATACAAGTTAATTGGACCAAAATTATGATTTGGGACCGAGAATTTAGACATGCATTAGTACATACATATAAGCTTGTGGATTTAGATTTGTAAAATTATATGATAATTCTAGTTAATTAAGTTAATAGATGATTAAGACCCTAATTCTATGAAATTAAGACCTAAGTAAAAATTGGGTTATTATAGAAATGGAATCATTATTATTGACTTGGAAAGCTATTACGAGGTTAATTATGTAATTAAGGACTCGATTGTATTTCTTAATCGAGATTTGCATTATTAGCATTTCAATATCAAAGCTATCGATTTAGCCAATTAAATATTAATTTTAAACCATTGCTTGTATAATTGTGATTACAAGGTCGAACGAGGATTGTGACTATGGACCTAATTCTTTTAGTTAGAAGATATAAGGTAGGCTCCGCACACAATAGGCGGCGGCAGTATTTTTGAGATTATGAAGGTGAAGGTCTGCCAATCTGTCACTTTCTTTTCTTATCTGTGGTCGTAATAAGCCCCTATGTAGGTTTTATGTTTCTCTATCGTACTCTGGATTGTGTTTGAAATCTGATCTATATCTATTATCTAATCGGTGCACCCCTGCGAGGGTTATCTATTGAATTTTGATTCTAATTTCTGTCTGTTTTGGCACCCAAAACCATATTTGTTATCTGTATCTATATTATCTATTATCTGTCTTATATGTATTGTAGCTATTGCTTTGTTGGCATATCTACTTATTTGTTTAGTTTCCTTAATGGCCACGATGGCTTATTTGAATCTGTATGTTACAATCACATTGCCTGGTGGCAGTTCTGTTTTGATCTTTACTATTTATCTATGATATGCTAAGGGCTATTCCTAGGTATCGTTTGTCTGTTTGTTTGTATACACTAGGGCTATTCCCTAGGTATTTGTTCTGTGACTTTAATATACTATAGGTTGCTCCTTAGGTTTTCGTCCTGTACCTCTGTGTACACTAGGAGCTATTCCCTGGGTATTCAGTTTGTCAGACATGTGCTAGGGCTATTCCTAAGTATGTGCAATGTGTCAAGGCTATTCTTGAGCATCAGTTATGTGCTAAGGCTATTCCTAGGCATCTTCCATTTATCTTCCGTCCATCTGTTAGCCATATGCTAGGGCTATTTCTATGTATATGTGATGTGTCGGTCTATTCCTGAGCATTAATGATGTGCTAAGGCTATTCCTAAGCATCTTTCATCTATCTTCCATCTGTCTGTTAACCATATGCTAAGGCTATTCCTAGGTATATGTGATGTGTCAAGGCTATTCCTAGGCATCTTCAATCTATCTTCCGTTCGCCTGTCAGTGATGTGCTAAAGCTATTCCTGGACATCTACTATCTGTCTGTTTATGATGTGCTAAGGCTACCCCTGGGCATCTATCATCTATTTATCTGTGATGTGCTAGGCCTTTACTTGGGCATCTGGTGTTTGTCTGTTAATTTGAATGACCGACCATATATGCTTGTTAGACTATTCCTGACTATTTGAATGTATCATGTTGTGTTTCTGTTAATTGTTGATTGATGATCTGTTGAGTCGATTTCTTCCTCAATGGATCCCCATCATTTATGTTTATAATTATCCCTCACTAAGTCCTTTGAACTCCCCCCCCACCCGTTATTTTGATTCTCTCAGACAAGGATTAAGTGAAGAATTCGGACTCTAGGCTGGACGAGAAATATTTTGTTAGGTATAAAGTGAATTATGGCATGTATTAAATGGTTTACTGAGCTAGTTAAGTTTGAATTTTCGTTGCATATGTTAGGATTGAATTTGGAATTTTGTGGCACATATTATAGCATATCGCCCATATGTTACAAGCTTAGCTAAATGGGAATCCGTTGCTAAGTCTGATAAGTTTGAAATGCATTGATAAGTTTTTGGAAAAAATATTCTGATGGGTTATTGATTTGTATTATGGGTTCAATTTAAAATTAAAATGAGTGGCGTTTCGACTTAGGTGTTGTCTTGAAAGGGGTTGCTACGTAAATGAACAAAAATAACTTCTATTTTAAACACAAAATGATCTTTATTTTTATAATAACATAGGTAAAATATTTATTGGCCAATAGGTGTAATATATTACTAGTACCACCACAAGAATAGCAAAATAAGATTCAACATTTTTTGCTCTTTAATCATAATCATTTTTTTTTATGCAATATGTATTAGTTCATGTAATAAAAAAATTATGCAACGGTACCATTTGAGTATAGAAAAAATATCATTTTTTCCTCTTTATATCATAACTATTTATGTTTTTATATGTCATATATTAATATTTATACTATTTATAAAACCTAAGGTTTTTAATAACTATTTTGATATATTTGGTAATAAGGTGATAAAATTAATTCTATTTTATAAAATAAAGACAATATAGTTTTATTTTCTCTTCTCCAATTTTACTTCTTTTTTTCTCAATTATTTCACCTTATCAAAAATTTCCTTTTATTTATCCCAAAAATTTAAAAATACATTAATATTTACATTATTTGAAAATTTATGTTTATTTATCTTAGACTTAAAAATTTTAATAAAAAATATAAAATAAAACTAAAACTAGTAGCACTTGAATAATAAAATTATATATATAAATAAATAAATTGGTTTGGATTTGGTTAAACTAAACTGAACCGATTTTTTTTTGAATTTTTAGTTTGGTTGGTTAACTGAGTAAAAAAATCGAACCAAACCAAAAATCAAATCTTTTTTAAATACAAAACCGATGGTTAGATTTTTTCAATTTTCAGTTGGTTTGATAGGTTGTGATTTTTTTTGAACACTTCTAGTTGCCAAACCATATGCCATATAGGAGAGTTTGTACTAACAAGGCACCACACAACGCCAAATCAACTGCTAAATGGGCTTGGGCCACTCATTAGTGAGTTTCGGGTATTATTTGTCTTTAAATTGTCAAATTTTTAAAGATTTTAGTTACTGAATTTTAACCTCTTTCCCTTATTTTAATTTACATAATTAATTATGTGTGTGTGTGTTTAAATATATATATATATAACATAGACGTGTCTATATACCCACATATATATATATATATATATATATTATTTTAAAATAATTTTTAGAGAATTTTTATGGTACTTAATTTTAAATTTTTTAAATGAGGGTTAAATAATATATTTTTTTGCATCTTTCCAATAAATAGATAAAGTTTTAGGGGGTTTTCAGAAATAGATAATAATTTTTGTCCAATTTTTAGCGAAAAATTGGGAGGAGGATCGAAATGTTAAAAAAATTTATGAAATTTGGACAAAAAATGTTCAATTTCGTTAGTTGGGGACTAACAGAGTAACAGTGCATACACAATTAAATTATGGCATATGGGGCTAAAAATATAATTTTTTCCTATATTTATAAACTGAATTAAACAAAGACTATAATAAAATCATACATAATGGCTGTACAGATAGCAGGTTTATAGAACTCGTTTAGTAAGTAATCGATTACAATAAATAGACAGTATAAATTTGTTAAAGTATATCCACAAATTAAATTTGTTATAACTAAAGTTAATCACCTACTACTTGTGACCGATGCTAACTCACCATGAAAGAATTTATTGCCCATGATATCAACAAGAAATTTGGGAGTTTAATAAAAAAAAAAAGTTAACAAAATAAGAAAATGAAAAGTTTTAGACAATTGGTGTACCCAAATTTAATGTTACAAATCCCCAAAACCAAACAACAAAAGAAAAAACAAAAAACAAAAGTATAGACAAAACAAACTACCCTTTTCTCACTAGGTTGAATCATAGGCCACACTTGTAGCAGGCAACCATGAAGCACCCTCAATAAAGGACTCCACAGTATATTTCAAGGCCTGATCCGCCGTTAGAGCGGGCTTATATCCAGCCCATGTGACCCGGTTACCCGTGCTTGCTCCCGGGCCTGTATTTGTATACTCGCCATAGAAAATGGAGCTTGGTGGATCCACATTCGAAACCCAAGAAATCCAACCCTTGGGATCCAAGAACCCGCCAATGTCGGTCTCCATGATAACTGTGGTTGAATAATCTTTCCAGGGCCTGCCCAGATATGTGGGGGCAGTTAGATTGTCCAATGGGCTCATTGTGCACCTCTGGATTGAAATGCCACTGTTCTGATTCGGGTCCTTTTTGCCTTGTGCAGTTATTGTTACGAATTGGTTGGACAGAGGTTGTCTGGGCAGAATTTTGCAGTTTTGAAACACGACGGCGGAGTTGCCGAAGATGAAGTCGATTGTGCCGGTGATGTCGCATTCGCGGTAGAATTGGCGGTTGGAGTGGGCGTAGAGCGTGTCTTGGAAGGCGTCGAATGAGCATCGGTAGAAGACCGATTGATCGGAGCCGGAACGGAAGGCGACTGCTTGGTGCTTGGCTGCTCCCGCCGTGTTTTTGAACCCTATGTCTCGGGCGATGAAGCCTCTTCCGGCGATGGCTGGGGAATGAGAAGTAAAGAAGAATGTGATTAGGAGGATATGAAAGCCTGAGTTAAGCAAATAGGTAAATGATTTGGAAAATAATTAGTAGAAATCAAGTGGTATTATCTGGACGATACGTATTAGTGAAACTGAAATAATGTTATTGTATTTTAGAGGTTGGGTAACACGTTGGATAATTGTATTTTAGAACGCGAGCGCACACCAAATAACTTATTGAGCCATAAAAAAAACACATCCATAAATTCATGATTTACTTCACATCAAGTAATGCGTGAAGCAACTCTTAGTATAATAATAAAAGCAAATACGGCGGAAGTGCAGTGATCCACGTTGGAGAGGCATTTTAGCGGACTGATAGATTTAAATTATATTCACACTTGACAACCACCAAACTAATCACTTGTTACCTATTTTTATTGTTTGAATCATTTTTCAACTTTTTTACATGGAAAAACTAAAAGCTCCACCCTTCCTCCTTCTCTATCCCATGAATAGATAGAAGGGTGTATGCATTTGTTGTCAAGACAACTAAAAAAACTCATGAATTATTTCAAAATTTTGAACATTTCGGTATAAATAAAATTTGATATCATTGTATTTCTAAATTTGAGAAGATGAACGACGTCTCTAATTTATATTATCTTATTTGCCATTTTTGCCAATGGCCAACCAGAGGGGGGAAAATAGTATAGTCGATGGGAACAACAGTAGGACAAAGTCTAGTGATTGAGAAAGGTTATTCGATCACTTCTATCGTCATTTTCAAAAAAGAATGCCCCACTTGGAAAGTAGGCCTCATGGTGGCAGCAACTATCGACATAGTCTGGTTTATTCTCTAACCTGATGAGTTTAAAGCCTAACCAAGATGCCGTTTATGTTATATATTTGTCCCATTGACACGACTACTTAACAAGAAAATGCAAGGCACCAGATATCCATAGAAACGCTCCCATTAATTAATACTCACAAAATTCTATAAAATTCTTATTTGGTGCCCAAGCTTCAATAAATTGTTGATATTCCTAAACTAATTGATGCATAATATACAAAATATAAAGTAAAATAAAATAAAATAAAGAATTCAAAATGTGGGAATACATTAATGACACGAATGTTTGGTTGACCTTATTTATGACATATTGACTCAACAAAAATTACCTGAGCAAAAATTAACACCTAGACCTAAAATGCACATGGTGGGATCTCAAATTCTTGATTTTAGAAACAACATTCACAACTGATTTAGGTGGAGACATTATTGCATCAAGTCACATGGCAAGTAGCAGCACTATGCGGTCTTCTTGCAAAGAGGTGTCCTCATTTAACACTATCTCGTCTTCTTGTAAAGGGGTGCCCTAATTTACTAGTGATAATGTAAGGATCTCACACTTTCACATGGCACACCAAAATTTTAGGTTAAAAAATTTTTTTAGCAAAATTTAGTAAACTATTTTTCAAAAAAATAATTGAGACAAGGAGCATGTGCATCTAAATTATGAAATAATAAATTGAAGGACAAAATTATCTAGAACTTGGATTTACTTCAGATTAGGGCATGCATCAACTATTACATTTATATCAATCATGTGGCCATCCAGTGATTAATTGATCAATAATATTGTTTTTGCACCATCTAAAATGCAGATTACGAGTGCCCACATGCATATACAAATAAAAAGAAGTATAAATTATGTGAATAAATTGCTAATATTTTAAGAATGTCTTTAAGATATATATATCGCTAGAGAACTATAAAAGTGTGACAAATTAATAAGGAATAAACTTTAATTTGATCAAAAAAAATTTTTAGTTAAAAACTTACCAAATGTGGCCGTGGAGAAAGTCGGAGTGCCATCCACGAAATTCTTGCTGCCGGAGATAATGGTGGCGGTTTTTCCGTCGCCATAGATCATCACATTCCAATAAGACTTGTCCAATTCCACATTCTCCACATATTCGCCGGCCTTCACGTATATAACGAATCTCGTTTTGCTCTTCTTCGGAATTTTAGCCACCGCCTCCCTGATAGTCGTCACATCTCCGCTGCCGTCCGCCGCCACGGTGATGTCCGGCTTTGGGTTATTCTCCTGGAGCAGCCGGCGGTCACCGGCTGCAACCCAAGTAGGCAAACCAGAGCCGGCGGGAGCCGCCAACAACCGCCGGTGGATCGGAATCTTGAAATTCCCAAGTATTCCGAGAAGTTTCGACACAATGGCCAAACTATTGCTGGCGAATTCCGTGGAATTCTTCATCAGAAGCTTGATTTCTTCGACGAAAGTCGCGTTTACCTCCTCCAGCGCGTCGAAGCACGTTTCCTGATCTGTGACGACGGTGCTCAGCCACGTCTTCCAGTCGTCGATTCTGGAGATAACCTTGCCGCCGCCGTCGCGCATTGAGGATATGGAATCGTTGAGCGAATCAACGGCGTCGTTTAGCACCGTGCCACACACTTGCAGCGCTTCCTTCACCAGCGGATCATCTGATTTTTTGGCGTACTCATCGGGAAAAGTGGAAAGCTTCTCCAGAGAACCCATGACCACCATTAATGAGAACTGAAAAATCTTCTCCGGATTCGTCGAGTTTGACGACTCCAAGCTGGTGTAACACGAGTTTGGATACTGGGTCACGCCGCAGATGGATTTAATCGCCTCGGCCGCCGACGTGGGAGTCGTCGGAACTTCACCGGAATCGTTATTGTTTTTCTTGTGAGCTAAAGTTCCGGCGACGACTCCGATTATCAGAACTAGCAACAGAACTACTGAGATCGAGAGAATGATTATACGCTTGCGAGTTTTTCTCCGAAATGCAGCTTCTTCTTGCTCGTCCACTTTGCCGTAGCCCTTGAAGGACTTGACGGTATCCATGGCTGATGAGGAGCAGAAATTCTTTCAGATTGATTTTTGTACTATTTGGAATGTGAACTTTTTCGGGTGAGAATTTGAGTGAGATTTAAAGAGGTTGTTGGGACTCGCAGTTTTTCATGTCCCATGCTTTGTTGTCTTTTTATAGAAGTGTGTGTTTATGAGTGGTGGTGCATTTTCTTGATTTTTTTGTTTGGTCCCATCATGATCATTTGATTGAATCTATATCAAATAATTTTTAAATATTAATTTAATATGCATTCAAAAATTAAAATAAAAATTTGAAAATAGTTGTTATTTGCTCGAATAAGATGTTATTGGTTTTGTTTATACAAACGGAGAAATCACACCTCCAAGAACATTGGTCCAGCTACTTAGCTTTTTCTTTAGAAAATTAGTTTTTTTTTTTAATTTATATACATACACATCAAAGGTTCGTTAAATCGAATTCTCAACAACATTAGACCACAAACTAATAAACTCTTTAAAAAATTAAGTATAAATACAACAAATTGAAATAGAGAATTTAAAATGTCAACCCATGTTTTCTAATATTTTTAACTTTCCGCTTTTTCAAAGCAATATATATTGTTGCTTCCAATTAAAATTCTTAAAATGGTAGTGTAGAGATGTACTGATTTTTATTTGTTTTCTAAACTTAAAATTTGGTGTCTAGGATGCAACTCATTAAAATTGAAATATGAAAAGTATCATATATAATTCAGTATAATACCCATTTGTGAAATAAAAATTTTCATAATCTGGTAGTCTTATAAGATTATTTTATTCATTTATTCAAATTTATTAAGTTAAGAGATCTTAATAAATGAGTTTCGAAGAATGTCTAGTTTTACTAATTATAGACTTCAAAACGAAGCATGCCTTCTAAGCTTTTCTGATATTCTTTTAGTTACTTGGGATTTGGAATTATTAAGTAATCGATGTCATCATTGATCTTTTGCCTAAATTCAAAGAAAATAGCAAGGGTTAAAATATTTTTTTTTATTCCATCAAATTAAATTACTAAAAACACCAGGGATTGAATTTTCGAATTTGCCAATCTAAAATTAAAACGTGCTTCGATGCTTTATATTATAAAATTATGGAAACGAGCCCACTAAAAATATAGTTAATTGTTTAACTATATTAGTTTCCCTTCATTTTTTATTCAAATTTTGCTAAATAATTATTTTGCATAACTTGACATTTTTATTAAATAACGCAATTTATGGCTACATTAAAGGAAAGAATGAGAATACCTTTGTATTGTGTTGACCAATTCCTGAAAGGGGTGATACCCGACGCAGCAGCAGCTGGTACCCCCTAAATAAATACAGCGGGCAGCGCATAGTGAGGTCCCAACTGTAGCTCTACGGACAAAACAACTGGAGTTTGATGGGGAAAGATATGCGCGGACAGAGAGGGTTTCCCTCAATCTAAGAAAGAAACACGACACTGCGAACGGACACAAATCTACGCGTCGCCAACGTGGGGATATCTCATATCTCCAAATGTCTGTTTCAAGATTAATATCTCACTTATATATATATATATATATATATATCCGCGTTTCTCTTTTTTATTTTTATTTTTATTTTTAAAGAATCTATGTTGCTACCATTTCAACAAGGTTATATAATTCCTATAGAATCAACGTATATCCTCCAAGTGGGGAAGTTGCGAACCATAATCTCTATGCAGCACATATGTCATACATATTTTATTTTTATTAAAATGCGTGACAAATTTTTTACCTAAAATATTAGTGAGATAATCCCTTGCAAAGTTAGATACATACTTAATATTTTTGCGGTGAATTTGAGTCATTAAATAGCACTATTAGTAGAAAATTGTGAACATGTGCTTCTTTCTAACTTTTTGATCCGAAAATTCTAATTCTAATACTTACTAATTTTATCCCCATAATATATAAGAGTAATTTAGTTAGGACTGCTATAATTTTTTATTAATTGAGGTGATTTTTCATAAAAGCAAACACCCCTTCCCCTTGTTAATGGATGGGCAATAAAAGTGGAGTTAAATGTTTTCTATTGATGGATAAATTTGAAACTATCAATTGGTTGTTTGTGTCTCACAACCCGTAAAGAATTAACGCGGTTTTATAATATATTATATTTGCAATGCTGAAATAATTTAAATATTTAATATTGAATTGCAAATTGGTTCAACAACATTATTCTTATAGTTATTTGTGTGGTGTTTGAAATTTGAATTCTAATGATTTGTTGATGTGTGTGTAAATAACATAAATAAATAAATGTACAATTTGTGCACACTTGCATTTGATAAAAAGTTTTAGCAATCCAATATGGTTTTCATTTTGGCCCAAATTAAAGTAGAAAAGGTAGTAATAACTCAGCCCTGTCCTGTCCTGTCTAATCTCATTGGACGGCAGGAGCATTTGTTTGTACCTGGCCCATATGTTAAGTTTAATGGCTGTCCATGAAGCAATTTTAAGTGGATCTAATAAGAATCCAAAATGTTAAATCCAGAGAGAAACTATCTATGTCCATCTAAAAAATAAGCCCTTGTTTGGTTATATTTTGCCATCATAAAAATGTTAGGGTTAATTACCCAGAACCCCCTGAAGTTTGATCTATTTACTCAAAAACTCACAAGTTTGACGAAATTACCAAATACACTTCTAATGTTTTGCTCTATCTTACATTTTTCAAATTTCATTAGCCTCCATTAGAAAATTCGCTGACGTCATAAAAATTTTTATATAAAAAAATCCAAAAATGCTTTTTGATCACTATTGTTGTTATTTTTTAGACAAAAATATCATTTGACTTATTTGTAATATTTCTGAGACTATAAGGTTTTAAGTGTTAAATTTTTATAAGCCATTACAATTGGCAATTTGACAATTTTAATTTTTTATATTTGATTTTACATTTTAAATTATAATTTTTATTTGGTAAATTACAAAATATAACATTACTTTTACTTCCCTAGAAAAATAAGAAGATTACATAAGTTAAATATGATAATCCTTTCATAAATAAAAATTTTAGAACATTACAAATATCCACCTAAAATTCACAGAAAACTACATAACCTATTTGAAAGAAAGACTAACACTGCATAACCAACAATAAATATTATAAGAACCTTATATTTCGATCCTTCAAATATTTAGAGTGTGGCATATTCACCATCCAAAATACTTACAAACTATATGTAGGCTATCTACCCAAAAATTCATAAATACTATCATTCTAGGCAACAAAAATAGCCATACAATTCAATCATAACAAATAAAAATTCAAAATAAGCCTTCCAAATCCAACAAAGACCACCCCAATACAACAAATAATAGAAAATATAAAATATAGTAGTTTTTTACAAATTTCAAGAAATTATTGTCTAAAATTAGCATAAATATGCTTGGAATATTCCCTATTTATTGCATTGGGAGTAAGCTCACCGATAACTTCAATAAGGCCCTACCAATAGAAATCAAAAAGTCAAAGATCGTATCACATAAAGTTAAAACATAAGCAAAAAAACCTTTACATAATCATAATATTACATTTATCCCCTACTATTTTACAAATCTAACAAAAACACAAGCAAACTTGCATACAAAAGACGGCACTTATGAAAACCTACAAATTTTTAAAGACATATTAAGGAAAACCCTTAACTTTGGAAAACATAAAAAAGATAACCTTCATATAAATATAATCTTATGTTTACCCCCTATGGTTTTTACAGGCCTAACAAATAATAATCTAAGTTGTAGATAGGAAAACATATAATATTACATTTATGCCATTAAACTTTTATAAACCTATAAAACAATCATTTAAGTCAAACACAAATAAAAAAAACCATTTAAGTAGCATAAAGACGATAGAATATAGGAATACCTTTTTTCTATTGGTCATGAAGTTCCATGGTTTGTTATTATTGAATTCCTCAAGCATATCCTTCAAGTACTCAAAGAAAAGCCCCTAACTGTCTTTGCATTCAATTTCAACTATTGCAAATATAAATGGAAACAACCCATTGTTCCCATCAAGACCCACCAATAGAACCCCTCCACAAAAGCCATTGTTGCAAAACAATGTCGAAAGATCTAGAACCATCTTTGTAACAAAAAAGAAAAGAAAAACACCAATTATTTGAATAAGCGAAACATTACATATCCCTCCATTCTGGTTTTCTGATCATTATAATATACCAATGTCTGATTTTTCAGAAAAGATAGCAGACTCCAACATTCTCAAATAGGTGAAATCAATTCAGTAACAGATGTTTTACCATACCATTCATAAAAAAATTTGAAACATATCAATATGCCCAAACTAAAACACAGTTAAACTACCGAATAAAGTTTATTTTTAATTAAAAAAGAAAAAAGAAAACCCACCAAAAATACAAAAAAAAAAAATTCCATTCATTGCCATAAAAATTAAAAAAAAAAGTTGTATTTTTCAACATAATATGAAGAAATATGTAACTCTATAATAAGATCTAACAAAAATAATAAATTTTGAAAGTAAAAATCATATCTTTATCAAATTTTGAAACCCTACTATTTTTTAAATGACTTCAAACTAGGGAGTTCAGTGGCCACCTATTACCTTCCAAAATGGAGTGGAAAATGACGGGTTTGGGAAGGATTTGGGTTTTGGGAACATAGGTCGATCAATTTTAGGAGATTTTGAGAGTTTTCTTATTTTTTTCCAATGAAAAGGAGATGATTGAGGCAGATGCTTGTTTTTCTTTCTTTTTTACCGCCACTTCATGGGCCTTTTGATCAATTTGGTAGGTAAGAGTCATTTTAGTTTTTAGTTATTTTATTTTTCAAAAATTTTTGGACAAGGGTAAGTGGACAATTCATAAAAATCATCCAACTTAATGGCCAGCCATCGGCGTCAGGGGGCATTTGTAATTTTGTGAAACTTGTGGGCTTTGTTGTAATTAGGCCAAACCTCAAGTGGGTCTAGGTAATTAACCCAAAATATTATGATACAACATAGTCAAACACATGCACCTATTTTGATTCTAAAATATCAAACTAATTTTTTTTTAAGTGTTCTTTTCTTTCTTTTATTATCCCTAAGAACTCCCCTTCATTACATATACATATTATATATATATATATATATTATTATCTATAAATTGAAAAATACTATTCAATTTCATTTTTCACCTCCAAATACCTAATAATAAATTTGACCACTACAGTAAAGAAAATATTTTCTTCCAAAATATAATCAAACGCAATAAAACTTCTCAAGATATTTTCTACATATTTATCCAAGACATAAATAAAAATTTATCACATTCCTCATTCCCCAATACAACTTCCCCATTCCCCATTCTCACTCCAAAATTATTTTCCCAAAACATATAACTCAACGTGTGTATGTGTTCATGCTTGATTTTTGGAATTAATTTTTCAATTGTGGTTATTGTTGGTTGAAAAAAGAAGTTGAATTTGAAGTTAGTTATTTGGCTAACTTTTTTATTTTTAGTTTTTGTTGTTTTGTAGCTTATTCTTGTAGTTAGGTGGAAATTTGCGTTTTGCTTTTTGATGTTTGCTATAATAGTAGTATTGGTTAACATGAAGGAAAGATTAAACAAACAAAAGGATGCGGAATTTTGTGCAAGTGGAGTATTAAGGTCTAATTTTGAGGTAATTTATGGATAAAAGAGTGAATTTTATTTCCGGTTGCTCTCCTTCTGATTCAATATTTATTTGATATTCTTTTTGCTTAGCATGATAGCAAAGGGCATTTAGAATGTCACATGATTCATATTTATATTCTTGCATGCATTTTCTGTTGGAAATTGGTCTTCTTTGATCAAATTTTTAAGTGCACTCAAAGCGTTAATTTCTAAAAAAAATGATAATTATTGTAAACTACGCCACAAGTAGATAATGATAATGTGTTTAATTGGCCAAAACTAATTTCAAGTAAATGAGAAATTAATGGTCAAAGTGAGCTACTGATGGTTGACTAAAAAGACTAAGAATGAGCCAAAGGAATGGAAGGAGTGAAACTTTATCCCATATTATGAAATGAGTAAAAGGTGAACTTGAATATATATCTCAAGTGTGGAGATAAGGAATGAGCCTCTTGAGGGTACTACAAGTGTTTAGAGAGGATATGACCTATATGGTGATGGGTTCAATCCAACCCACACTCACGCTTGCTGTTTGCCCATTCGACCGGCTCAGCTTGGACTTGGATAAAATTGGGTCTTCTGTTCAATATTAACTTTTCATTTTGTTGAAAACAAGAAAATTTTTGGAAAACATAAAATAGTGTATGGAAAATGACGAGCAAATAGAAGATGCATTTTTCAACTTTCTGCATTGGAAGAATAGCAGCATTTTGACCGCCTTTTCAACTGCATCTTAGCTCTTTAAAAATAGTCCAAAACTGCATCATTGATACAAGCATTTTCAATTGCATTTTTGTACCATTCAGTTCATAAAAGAGAGTTTAATATGCTTGAGTTTGAAGTGATCAAATAGTTTAAAGTGCTGCTACTGTTTGATAAAATTATTGTATCTCAGGAAACAATAGCCAGTTTGCTGTTAGCACCAATGCAAGGCTAATTCATCTTAAAGATAAAGAGCTCCACTTTCACATTGACTAGTTGATCATAGAATTTTATACCACAAGAATAACAATTTTAAGACAAATTAATCAATTTTTGTGCTCATGGCATCAAGCCAACTTACTGTTCCGCCAATAGTTACTGCACTAGTTACTACTCACAGATAATGACCAACAAAATTCACTAGACTTGATTTTAAGAGGTAGCAACAAAAAATGCTGTTTTACCCAACAAATTTGAGTTTTGTTAGATTTTTTAAAGAAGATGCACCTATCGTATCCGAAGATGACACTAATGTCCAAAAATGGGCAACTTTGGATGCTTGGCATCAAAGTGATTTTTTGTGCTGGAACTACATTCTAAATGGATTGGATGACTCACTATATAATGTTTACAACCCTATTAAGACAACAAAAGAGCTATGGGAGTCACTTGATAAGAAATACTAGGCAAAAAATGTTGGTTTGAAGAAATTTGTGGTGGCTAATTTTTTGGATTACAAGATGGAGGATTCTAAATCTGTCATGAGCAAAGTCTAAAAAATGTAGATTATTGTGCACAAAATTTGTGCTGAAAATATGATTCTAAGTGAATCTTCCAAGTAGCTACAGCTATTGAAAAGTTACCACCATAGTGGAAAGATTTCAAGAACCGTCTCAAACATAAAAGAAAGGAGATAACTCTTGAGAAATTGATCGTCCAATTGAGAATTGAAGAGGACAATTGAATTTCTAGTTTCTAAACAGGCAGAATAAAAATAGAGGGCAAAGCCAATTTAGTTGAACCAAATGTAACTGCACATAAAAAGAGAAAGTACTAAGGAATTGGTTCAAGCAACAAAGGTAAGAGCTATGAAATTTCAAGAAAATTGCTACAACTGTGGAAAGCCGAACTACAAGGCCAAAGATTGTCATCTTCCTAAGATGAACAAACCAAATCAAACCCATATGACTAAGGAAAAGTTCGAACTACTGGACTTATCTGAATTGAACCTCTTGGCAGTGGCTTTTTAAGCTAATATTGTTGATAATCTAAGAGAATTGTGGATTGACACTGGTGCCACTTAACACATTTGTTCTGAAAAGTATATGTTTTCAACTTATACTCCTACCACTAAAAAGAAATTGTATATGGGAAATTTGGCAACTTTTGATGTTGTTGGAATGTGCAATATTATTTTGAAGATGACTTCTGGCAAAGAGCTGATGCTAAATGAAGTTCTTCATGTGCCAGACATTGGCAAGAACTTAGTGTTAGGATCTTTGTTAGTGAAAAATAGTGTTAAACTTATATTTGAGTCTGACAAGTTTGTGCTTTTTAAGAATGGTATGTTTCTAGGTAAAGGCTATGTGCAGAATGGGCTATTCAAGTTCAATGCATTGCCTATAATCAAAACTATTCAAGTTAATGCCTCTGGTTCTGTCTACTTGATTGAGTGTCGTGAATTATGGCATGTTAGATTAGGATATATTAATTTCAACACTTTGCTACCTCTGGTTTGGCCTACTTGATTGAGTGTTGTGAATTATGGCATGTTAGATTAGAACATGTTAATTTCAACACTTTGCGTAGATTAGTTAACTTGGAATTGTTGCCTCTATTTCAAATTGACACAACTCACAAGTGCGAAATATGTGTTGGAGCCAAAATGGCTAAAGCTCCCTTTCACTAGGTTGAAAGAAGCACAACGCCTCTAGAATTAATCTATAGTGACATATGTGATTTGAAGATTGTGCAAACTAAAGGTGGAGAAAAGTATTTCATTACTTTTATTAATGATTGCACATGATTTTGCTACTTATTTCTGTTATGAAGCAAAGATGAAGCACTATAAGCATTGAAGTGCCATAAAATTGAGGTTGAAAATCAACTTAGCAAACAAATTAAAGCTATTAAAAGTGACAGAGGTGGTGAATATGGAGCATTGTTTGAAGAATTCTGCTCAAATTCTAGCATTATTCATCAAATAATGGCTCCTTAGTCACCTCAATCTAATGGAGTTGTAGAATGCAAAAATCGAACTCTAAAGAAAATGATAAATGTTATGTTGACTAATTATGGGTTACCTCACAACACATGGGGTGAAGCTATTCTTTCAGTTAACCATATTTTGAACAAGATATCCCACCAAGGGAAAGATGAAACCCTATATGAATTATGGAAAGGTCATAAACTTTCTTACAAATACATGAAAGTGTAGGGGCATTTGGCTAATGTGGAGGTACCTAAGCTAAAACAATTAAGAATAAGGTCAAAAACTATTGATTGTATTTTCACTAGATATGCACACAACAATAGTGCCTATAGATTCTTGGTGCATAAATTAACAGTTTCTGATATAAATAAAGGAATGATCATTGAATCCAGGAATGCTATATTTTTCAAAAATATCTTTCCTTGCAAAGATAAGGAAAAATCAAGTTCTCATAAAAGACTAGAATCAACAAATGGTTCTCAAACTAATGAAAAACCAAGATGAAGTAAGAGTGTCAAAAAAAAAAAAAAGACATTTGCTCCAGACTTCCTAACTTATCTATTAGAAAATGAACTACAGACAATTAGTGAAGCTTTGTCTAGTCCAGAAGCGTGTTTTTGAAAAGAAGCTATCAACAACAAAATAGGGTTGATCATGCAGAATCACACGTGAGAGCTCGTTAATCTCCCATAGGCCACAAACCATTAGGCTGCAAGTGGATTCTTCAAAGGAAATATAAGGCAAATGGCTCTATAGACAAATACAAGGCTAAGCTAGTAGCAAAAGGGTTCAAACAAAAGGAAAAACTTGATTTCTTTGATACTTACTCACTAACGGCAAGAATCACATCCATCAAGGTACTTATTGCAATAACAGCCCTGAATAACCTTGAAATACATCAAATGAATGTAAAAACTACCTTCCGAAATGGTGAGTTAGATGAAGAAATCTATATGGAACAACCTAAAGGATTTGTTGTTCCTAGATAAGAAAAGAAAGTGTGTAGACTTGTTAAGTCATTGTATAGGCTCAAACAAGCTTTGAAATAATGGCATTAAAAATTTGACAAAATAATGTTGTCAAATAGTTTTAAAATAAATGAGTGTGATAAATGTGTTTACTTTAAAGGCACTCAAAATGAATTTGTGATGGTTTGCCTGTATGTTGACGACATGCTGATAATGAGTCGTAATCAAGATATTATCCTGACTACCAAGAAAATGCTTATGAAGTATTTTGACATGAAAGCTATAGGTATAGCGGATGTCATACTAGGGATTAAGATTATTATAACGTTTGATGGACTAATTCTCACTCAATCCCACTATGTTGAGAAAATTCTCAAGAAATTTAATGTGTATGACAACATTTCTATAAAAATGCCCATGGATCCAAGTCAACCTCTGAGCAAAAATACTGGTGAACCCATATCTCATTTGGAATACTCGAGAATAATAAGTAGTTTGATGTTTCTAACAAACTGTACTCGCTCCAACATTATGTGCTCAGTAAACAAGTTGAGTGGATTTACGAGCAATCTTAGCAATGAACACTGGAAAGCACTGATAAGGGTACTTAGATTTCTTAAGTACATAATGGATTATAGTTTACACTACACTAGATATCTAAATGTATTGGAAGGCTACAGTAACGCTAACTGAATATTTGATACAAAAGATACAAGTCCACAAATGGGTATGTTTTCACCTCAAGTGGTCTTGTTGTGTCTAGAAAGCCTCTAAATAGACTTGTATAGCCCGTTCTATGATAGAGTCTAAATTTATTGCTTTAGACAAAGCAGGAGAAAAAGTACAATGGCTCCAGAATTTTCTAGAGGATACTCCTTGTTAGCCTAAACCAATTTCTGCCATCATAATTCATTGCGATAATCAATCAGCAATCGAAAGAGCTAATCGAAAGAGCTCAAAGCAGTATGTACAATGGTAAATCTCATCACATTAGATGATGATATAATATTATAAGGTAGTTGATCTCAAATGGGGTAATCTCACTTGACTATGTGAAATCCAAGGAGAATTTAGCGGATCCATTAACTAAGGGTCTACCTAAAATTCAAGTCAAATGCCCATAAAAAGGAATGGGACTAAAACCTATAAGTTCAAGAATCGACATAGCAAACACTCAACCATGATGATTGGAGATCCCAAGAACTTGATTCAATAGGACAACTAAGTTATGAAGGTTCATGTGAGCACTTCAACCCATTCCTCTGACATGGAAGTACTACCTACTACATGGGTATGAGGTCAAGTTTCAACTCTTAATAATTCCTAAAGCTGAAATAGTGGAGTATGGTGGGATACTCTTTGTGGGAGATCACCTATGTAAGTATGAAGATGGGCTGCTTCGTCGTAAATACTTATGAATCCAAGATCGTTGTCTATGGCCAAAATAGAGACAACTGGAAAGAACTAGAAAGCGTAAGGACAACTATTGTGTAAGTAGTATTATCTTGGTATACACCATCAACTAAACAATTCAAGATATTATGTTCATTGATTAGCCAAGAAAGCTTTATAGTGCTTAATTAAGGAAGGTCCAAAGTCATAAGCTACCATCCTGATGCAATAGTTATTCACTTAAACTCTCTCGTATCTACATAGACATATGCATTATTAGTAGCATTAATTTCCATTCATGTGGGGGACTGTTGGAAATTGGTCTTCTTTGACCAAATTTTTAAGTGTGCTCAAAATATTAATTTTTGATAAATTGGTGATCATCGTAAATTATGCCATGGGTAGATGACAATAATATGTTTAATTCACCAAAACTAATTTCGAGTAAATAAGAAATTAATAGTCAAAGTGAGCTACTTGATAGTTAACTAAGAAGACTTAGAATGAACCAAAGGAATGGGAAGAGTGAAACTCCATTCCACATTATGAAATGAGTAAAAGGTGGATTTGAATATATCTCAAGTGTAGAAGTAAAGGATAGGCCATTTGGGGGCACCACAAGTGTTTGGAGTAGAGAGGACCTACATGAAAGTGGGTTCAATCCAACCCAAACCAGCACATGCCACCACAGTAGTTCTCCCATCCGGCTGATTGGGCTAGGTTGGGCTTGGTGTGGCATGGTCGTGGGATTGGGCTTGGATCAAATTGGGCCTTTAGTTCAATATCAACTTTTTAGTCCAAAACTCAATCTGATTTTTAAGCCCACCGGATACCTTCAAACTTCTCCAAAATTTAATTTTCAATTTACTAAAAACAAGAAAATTTCTTAAAAACATAAAATAGTGTATGGAAAATGAAAGCCCTTGATTATGAGTAAGTAGAGGACACATTTGGACTGCATTTTTCAACCTACCTGCGTAGGAAAAACAACAACATTTTGACCACTTGTTCAGCTACATCTTAGCTCTTTAAAAATAGTTTGAAAACTACATTATTGATACAAGCATTTTCAATTGCATTTCTATACCATCCAGTTCATAAAAAAGAGTTTAATATGCTTGAGCTTGAAATGATCAAACAGTCTAAAGTGCTGCTATTGTTTAATAAAATCGTTATATCTTGGGAGATGATAATCAATTTGCCTCCAACACCAGTGTAGGGCTAATTCGTCTTAAAGATAGAAAGCTCCACTCTTACTTCGACTAATTGATTACAGAATTTTATACTACCAAAATAACATTCTCCAAATTAAAATTTTCAAGAAAGAGTGGTTTTGTAATTACTTTCTAAAAGGATTAATTAGGATGTCAAGAGAATTCAATTCTTTTCAGTTCTTATAAACCATGACATGGGCTAAATGGGTGTTCCCCTCTCTCTTGTCCCCCATATCCATTGGAATGATTCTTGAGAACTTTTGGCTATGTTTGTTTATATTTTGAAGCATTTTGTCAAGCTATAAGATGTGATGGCTGGGAAATATTTTTGGTAAAATGGTTTTTGGGAAGTAATGTTAGGGTAAATGATACTATTTGTTTGTATTTTGGGACGGTAAGTGGAGAATGTTTGAGAGAAAATTATTTATTTGGTTATGTTTTGAGAGGGAATAAGATATCACATTAATTATTTTTTTATTGAGTTAATATAGTGAAATTGATATTTTAAAATTATATATGTGTATATATAAATTGAGCTAGGAGATAAAAAAAATTAGGGGATTAAAAGGGTAGGAAATAAATTTGAAGGATATTTTGAGCCATTTTAAATTTATTTTAAAAATAAAATTAAGAAATATGTATGATTTATTTATTTATATTTTAAAAAATAAAAAATAAATTGATAATTTGCAACCAAACGTACTGTTCGTATTCCTCCTTTGTAGTATGACATCCTCCAATTGGACGCTTTATGACACAAAAGAAGATTTGTCTGTCTGAGTGACTGATCTGCAAGTACATCAAGCTTAATTTGAAATGTCATTTTTGTTTTCTCTCCATGATTTGCTTCTTTCGCCCCGCTCATGAATATCGGGTCGTTTTCCAGTCCATCCAAAGACTTGGAAGTTGGAATCCATTGTGGTCAGTCTCAAGGTATATACATCATTGTCGCCGCCACAAATATTTTCTTTCTTTTTTCTTTCTGTTATTTATAATTTTAAGTTTCTTGTGCTAATTTCTACCATTATTTGCGTGCAGCATATTGACAGGCCTCCTTTCATTCATCGTGGGTTTCTACCATTGTTCTTTGCTGGTTTTCATTTTAGGGTTTTCTAATGCCCCCTCCTCTGCTTCAGCCTTGAATATAGACAGCAATGAGTCATTTTCCCCCCTTTTTCTTGGGTATTTACATATACGTAAATTAAGAGTTCGTAATATTTGAACTTTTAACTTCATATATTACGTGTGAGATTTGTGCTAATCGGCCAAAAGCAACTTGGCGAGTGAAAATTTTAAGTCTACTTAGAGGCACATTAGCATCTCGAATTATGATTGCTTAATTATATTAAATTTCTTGATAATCGTCTTATGTGGTCTCCCATATACATACGCTCTGCAATTTGATTATCAAATTATGAATTATATTTCTTGTGTATGTTGCATGGGATTAACTTTCACAAACCTCTACAGAGAAAGGACTCTGGGAAAAGATATTGCTTTAGTAAGGGAAAGTCATCCAAAACAGCTGGGACCTGAAGATGGATGCAGCCAGATTCCAACCTCTGCTGAACCACAAATTTGTCATGCAATTTTTAGATTTCTCTATCCTACTTTTGTGCTATTTTCTCGACCACTTAGACTTGACTTCCCTCTAAAAGTTAATTAAAAAGGAGAAGAATGACTTCAACATGTGGCTTAAGAGTAATCGACGCATTCAAACATAATAATGATAAAATATTAGTTGTGGGCGCCTTTCAATTTACTTTACTAGACAATTATAGTACTATGTAGCTCATTAGGACAAATTAGGTAATAAGTTGGTATACACTCTGCATTATAAATTATTTCTTGTTTCTAGTTACTGAATTTTGCCCGTGTCAAAAGAATTGATAGTGTTAAAGCACCAAACTTTCATTAGTTGACACGTCTCCATCTCATGTGTTAGAAGTGACGTCGATTTCATGTCTGATGATAATGATAATATTAGATTTTGTGGTGATTCGGAGGTAAGATGGAAATCTGCTCCAATGGACCTCACAAGAGTCAAGCTCACAAGGTAACAATAAGGGTGGTGTTGAATCACGCAATAAAAAAATATGTCAGGCTTACCGAGTAAATTATCGGTTAAAATTTCCTAATGTTTAAATTAGAATAAATTAGAGGAGAGAAAAAAATAGCAGAGTGGGACCGAAGTGTGTAATGATCCTATAAGTTCTGTTAATTGGGAGTATTTATTGTGTGTTCATTGGCATGGCAAAGCAGAAGGTCAAAATGCCCATCTACTCCCTGTAGTCTAGCTATATTTGACTTGTTTGTGGGAGTCTTAAAGGTTTTTGCAAGGGCTAGTTAATTACCATACTTCTTATCGTCTAAAAATAAGGGGTAAATCTTCCACATTTAATGCAGTGACAACTGGCTTATGATGCATTTAATGTGAATAGAATGTTAATTCAACCGCATTTAATGTATAGGTAATCGGTTGAGTGTGGATAGAGAATGCATTAAATGCAAATGCCCTTAGGGGCAAGAGTTGGTTGACTTAAGGACTTTAAGATGGTCAAACACGTCACTCACTAGGAACCTCTCTTCTACCAATGACATTTGTCTCACAACAAGTCAAGTTTGCATGAATAGTTGATCTTGCAGGTCGACAAGCCATTTGGGCTATGAACTATGGGACAATGGTTGTTGAGCCCAATTCTAGTCAAGTGAGGTGAATCCTATCCATATCAGATAAATTTGATAATTTTCTGACATCCTGATATTACTGGTAGCAAAAAAATAGCATATATCTTCATGCAAAATTTATTAACTAAAAATAAATTGAAGCACAAATAACAACAACAATAAAATCAATCATGTTTCTTATTTCTGCACTCAATGGTTGCAAAAAATCTTGAGGTAAAATTTGCATTATCCGTTTATTAATATTTGCCTTTTTTGCTGGTTCTTACACACACACACACATACATATATATATATATTGTCCTTTTGGGTTATTTTATTTTGTGCATTAATTTTTTATAATAACAACCTTCTTCAATGTGAAGTCTTTTCCTTATTCTATGCAAAAGTTAGTAGTAGCTTTCACAACCTATCTAACTACCAGAAGTTTCTATAAATTCTAACACAATCTCATGTGAAGTAATCTGGTTAGCTGGCTTTACATTTTCTGCATAAAAAAACAGAACAAAAATGGCAAAAGAGAACAAGGCAAATTAATGAGTCCATCAATTGTTTATCAATATTATTTCATTGTGTGATTCGCTCTCTCTGCAGAGTCGAGAACAATTGTAAGGTATTTAGCCTTTCGCATTCATTTTACTTTCCATTTGGACATCTGGGATGAAGGAAAATGTTTCAAGTAGTTGCGAGTTCATACTAATCTTTATTTGTTAATACTCTCGTACTTTTGTCTTTTTTTGTTTCTATTGAATTTCAGGCGAAAGGATGAACAAGTTTCCAGGACATCAAAAAAACGAATCTGGAGATGACTGTAGCAATGAGTTTGATTATCAGGAAAATTTCACTCAGGTTTGTTTCCCAGCATGTAAAGTTCTAGTTTTGTCTGTCTGAATCGTAACTCTAGTTTTATGTTCGTCTCTTGCTCTCTTTTCAGTTCTTGGAAGAAGCCAGGAAGAATGCATGCCAGGGGACTTCAGATATTGCAAATCTCCAAGCAGCAGCAGGAAAAGGGCACTTAGATGGAGAAAAGAAGAAGAGGAAATCATGGAAAAATTCATTATTTTCGTGGTTGAAAACTGAGAGAAAAAATAAATCCACCAAGCAACCGGCGAATGGCACCACTGTTTCTAAGCCAAGGCGCGGTAGTGGCCATGTTTCAGGTCCAGTCCAGGGAACCGGCGGTGGCATTACTGCTGGCAGAGCCCAGAGGGCATTATCCGGCCTCCTCACCAGTCTTTTCAGGTCAGGAAGGAGAGTAGATGAAGAATATGAGGTGCCCTATATGTTTCTTGGACAACATAATAATCCTCACAAGCTTCAGTCTTACGGGCCTGTTTACTTGGTAACATAGACACAAGTCAGAAGTCAGATCTTTAATGTTCTTGTTTATGTAGTTTAGACTAGTAGAATCTCAGTTAGCTAAAAGTGTAAATTCTACCTCATATTTAAGCTAATAGCAGTTTTATCAATAACAAGTTTCACCAAAAGGACACAATTTTCACTGATGAAACCAGAAAGAAAATAGAGGAGCTGCAAATGTGGATTCATAATGCTGAAAGAATTGTGAAGAAAAATGTCTTCTCATTGTCAAATCTTTGCAACGCATAATAACTAAGGTTTCCAACACTCTTCTGTAAGAGAAGATGGAAACGTTTTCTTCTTCAAACAGAGAAGCAATCCTATTTATATGCAAACAAATAGCATCTTCAATTTCTATTTGTAGAGCTCATATGTATCAAGCTGGAACCTTTCATCTTTATCAAGAAATAATGAACATTGAAAGAAAATGGAATGAATGATCAATGTGGAGGGTTCCACTTTACTAGAACTGAAATTTTTGCACTGGAAGAGTGTCATCAAAGCCAAATGCCCACAAAAACCCTTAATTCCTATCATCCCCAACCAGCATTCATACTTTGGTTCTAGCTTCCAACCAATGCACACAATTGGTAGCAATTCAGTTCAGACAAATACTTCAGAATGAGCAACTACTTAACTTTGTCCTCTACCTCCTTCTTCCAAATCCAAATTTCTTGGACTAGAAGGATTGACTCTTCTATTATTACTGCTCAAGAGCCTCTTCAACGACCTGAGTCTCGTGGGCACTGGAGATTTCTGCTCTTCCTCTTCATTGATCTGTCTTGGAATATCGATCACCAACATCCTATCAGGCCTATTGCTCATTGACGCCATCAATGATGATGATGATGATGATGATGATGATGATGATGATGATGAACTAGATGGTTCAGCAATAGCATTGCCCTGATGATCTTCCTCTATACAAGGACCGAAAGTGCTAACTTGAGTCTCATCACCCCAAAACAACACATTGGTTGGAAAACTTGGAGTCTCCAAGTTAACACCTGAATTCTCCCCCAATATTGGGGCTTGGAGTAGTATATTCTCCAATGTAGATTCATCAGCAGAATTTGATTGTGCCATATTAGCAACAGGGTTTCTGCAAAGAGGGCAAGTAGAATGTGATTGGAACCACATGTCAATGCAATCAACATGGAACCCATGATTGCATTTGGGCAAAAGCCTGGCCTTTTCACCCTCAGAAACCTCACACAAACACACTGCGCATTCCAATCCATCTTTGAATTTCTTAGGATCAAATATAACAATGGGCAGGGCTTGGAGGACACAAGGGTCTAGACCATGGCCCAAGGCGGACAAAACTGTTATTTCTTGGTTGCCGGTGGCAAAATTAAGGATGCGGCGGAGGCGCCTCGTGGTGGTGGTGGTGTTTTCTTGGCGGCGATACCAGAACCATTTGGCATAGAGGTGAAGGCAAAAGACAAAGGCTACAATAAAGAAGAGAAGGATAATAGCCACCACCATTATCTTCCCGGTAAGCTCAATCACACCTGTGTCGCCTAATTTTCCACTGCTATCTGATGAGTCCCCCATTTCTTTCTTCAGATCACCACAATCTAGAGCAAGAAGACTAGATTTTTATTGCCTGGTTCGACAGAATTTTGACTTCTGAAAACAAAATCAAGATGGGATTCCAGAAATATAGAGAAGAACTATAAAAATGCAATCTTGAACAGCTAAACTAATGTTATCGGAAATCTCAATAAAACTTTATATTTGAATCAAGTGCAAGATAAGATTTTGTATTGAAATTTCAGAATGTGGGATGATCAATGTGGAATGCATACCAAGCTTGGGGGGTGTAAGAGATTTCTTAAGATTTTCTGGTTCTTGAAATTATTAAGAAAATTTTGAGATTTGAAGCAAATCCCAAGAAGAAGATTAATATCTGTATAAGATAGAACAATCAGAAGAAACTCAAGGGAGAGAAATGGAGGAAGCCAAAGAAAAGATGAAGTTGAAGTTTGAATTCCAAATATCCAACAGAAATAAGGATCTTGTGATAAAAGGAAAAGAAAAGAATGCTTGATTTAACATAAAAATGAGTTCCAAGAAGACTCTACTTGTAGAAGAAAAGGATGATATTTTGGTCTGTTTGGAACTGAGAAAGTGACATTAAAATGGAGGAAACCATGATGTAAGAGCAGTCAGCGCAGACTGCAGGTTTCGAGTTCAGCTGACACGGCGGCGTTTTGAATGGGGACTGAAGACAAAGGAGAGATTAAATCAACTTGTCTTAGGATTACAATTCATGTAGGCTTTCTATTTGACTGATATTATGGGTTGAGTTTAGGTTGGTTTGGGAGAGGGGCAACTACCATAGACTTTTCTTTTGGCTTTAATTTGACCTTTAGGGTAGCAACTTGTGGTCTGCTCAAGTTTTTCTTCTGGTATATTTGAGGTTGACAATTGTAACCAAGTATTAGGGTTTTTTAAAGCATTTTCATTTATTACAATTAGGATTTTTTTGAAGTATTTTTACTTTTTAGTGAAAATAAATAGTGAAAAATTAATTATAAATTTGAATTTTAAAATGAAATGTTGTTTGATGTTTTTGTTTAAAATGTAATGATTATTATGTAAGGTTGAAATGAATTGTTTTTGAAAAATATAATACTTTGTATTAAAAGTTGTACAAATGTGAGTAGAAAAAATAAAAAGTAATGAAAAGTAAAAATAGAAAGAGTGCGTAATAGTGTGTTTTGAAGAATATTTGAAGAATAAAAATATTTGTGAAAATAAGAAAAAAATTGATAAATTTCTATTTTCATTTTCAACATAAAATAATAGAATATTTGAAAACAAAACCAAATGAGCACTTAGTTTTTCAAAATAAGTGTTACCATGGTACATTAGTTCAACTACAACAGTAGTACGTGGACTCTTGCTTTTTGTAAAATTTACTTCTATAAATGAAAAGCAAAGAAGGTAGTTAAAATTCGACAATTCTTACTCCATTTCATCTCATATTTAAAAGAATTAATAATAGAGAAACATATAAAAATCAATGGAATTCAAATGAATTATCAGAATAAGTTTAATTTCATCACTTGATTTGAATCTAAGCAGTGCAATATCCAGCAATTATGGACCCAAAGTTATAAACGATGAGTGCCTTCAAACTAACTTTAATCTAATTGACATTTTGGTGAAATTATGATAACTAACTCCTTTTTAGACAGTAGTCATAGCATAAATTGAACGTTAATTATTCAAATATAAGAAATTTATATATCATTTGAGTATAAGTGTGGAGTTAATTTATGATAATTCTAATACACACCACCAAAAAAATTCAAAATAAAAATGTAAAAAAATAAATACCATGTTGACTGCATTTATACTAGTTACCAAACAAAAGACCTTGGAACTTTGAAGAATCATGCAAGCTTGAAGCTTCAGTGTCTTTTGCCTGGAATTCAAGGACATTCTTGACTGTTGACTTTTCATTTTCTTTTTGTTTTGCCTTATATTCCAGAGATAATAACCCATTCCGACCGATTAAAATATATATATAAATATATATATATATATATACATATTATAGTCCCAACATTACTTTATTACTTATTGTTTTGGTCTACGCATGTAGAACAAACTCACGCAATAATACAAACAACCAAATACTGTCGACAAGTGTTGCACTCAATTTTTATGGAAGTACATACTTTTTTAAAAGAATCATTAAATTGATAATAATTGTTTGTCTCGAGAAATGCAACAGCAATCATTAGTACTTTTTGTCTACAAATCTTCATCCATTTACCCTTATTTTCTGCTTTATTTTTGTCAGTAATCACAACAACCATTTTATTGGGAGTTTATCCTCAAATCAGTAATGTTGGCATATTCGTTGTATGCGTTTAAAATTTTTATAGCATATAATAAATTAAAAAAAATATTTATTTTTAGCATAAAATTAGTTTTGGCATTTATTTAGTTGTTTAGTATAATGACACAAAAAATATGACAACATGATAATTATGATTATAGAATGAATGAGTTATAAATAGCGGTTACTATATAAATTGTAGGTACGAGTATTAAAGAAAAAAATGAGGACATTTAAGATACACCACAAAAAAAATATACCAAAAAATGAGTAAATGTTGTATTAATGGTATAGATTAAGAAAAAAAGAAGTTTCAAAATTAGTGCGAGAATTAAGACAAAATGATGGTTGTTGAAATGATCATCCTTCCTAACTAATGAATAACAATGATCATAATAACCATACATGCTCTTTGCTTTGATTATGGACAAATTTGAACTTAGATGTGTATATACATTAATAAACTATGAGCACGCGACGAGATTCATACGCTAGAACTTTGGTAGCAACAGAGAGAAGAGCTTTCAAATTTGAAATTACATTGATTATGCCGACGCCAAGGCCAAGGCTGTCGACAAAATGATATCAAATCCGTATATGACCAAATCATTAATA
The DNA here is from genome assembly GCA_014898725.1 of Jacaranda copaia. Classification (NCBI taxonomy): domain Eukaryota; kingdom Viridiplantae; phylum Streptophyta; class Magnoliopsida; order Lamiales; family Bignoniaceae; genus Jacaranda; species Jacaranda copaia. The sequence goes on along the minus strand of JACGDI010005420.1, from coordinate 54,207 downwards.
TTGCCCCATAGTTATGAGATCGTGGGCAGACATTTCGAGGGATTGCTCTAACAATAAATCATTCTATATTTTCCTTTCTCTTTTTGTTGGTTGGAATGCCAATAAATATAATAACTTATTAAGAAGATGTTAATTAAAGTTGGTAACATTTTTATTAAAGAACAAATGAGATATTTATTTATTCGAATTGTTTAAAATTCCTCATCCCTTAAAAAATAAAATATCAAATAATTTCAACAGTTATCGTTCTCATCACTTGAAAGTTAAAATGGCGACTAATTTCAGCAATCGTTTTAGGCAAAGGGCAAGTAATTTTTCTCTCCTTTTGTTTATGTTAATTTTTGCTAACTTTTAGTTTCGAAATTATTTCTTTGAAATTTTTTGTTAAAAATGTTGAGCGGCTGTAACTCAATTTTATTCGTTCAACTTCTTGATTCACTGCAATTACTTAGAATTGTAGACATTGAAATATAAGTGTATCTAATTCAAGTATTTATTTTTCAAAAGAAAACTAATATAGATATATAATCAAGACAAAAAAAAAAATCATTGCTTTTTAGAAAACTATTAAATTGTTCAAAAATTATTATTTTCTATTTTCACTTTATTTTTCTACTGATAAGGTTGAAAGTCGTATTTAGTGAATAGGGTTATGTTGGGTTAATTCAACCAGGGAAGTTGAATAATCCAACAATGATATTTTTTTTGGGTTGAGATCTGCAACCAACAATAAACATTAAACTAGCTAAGGTACCACTAGCTAAAGCACTATGACGCTCAAATTAGTACTGATTGAGTGAGATAATTGAGCAACAGAATAAGAGCGTATAATGTGTATGGCATACCTGGAGGGTGGGTGGCAATGGGGTATTTATAGCCTTCTCTTGGTGGATGATATGTCCAAGATGCCTCTATCAAGTGTAGTAGGTTTTTGTTTTTGCCTGGGGGTTGTAGGTTATTTCCAATCCCGATACTATTCCAGGTGGTATTATCTTTTATTTTCCAGGGTGAATAGTACTCTGGGAGTATGCTTCCCTGATAGGGCTAGTATTAGAGTTGGTGGTAGAGGCTATACTGGGTAGCACCCGCCATTAATGCAGAGACATGCTGCCTGTAAGAGCATTAAATGCAGCAAAGATAAGTCAGTGCCGGAGTGAGCATTTTGGACAACTATCATCAACCAGACAAGCTGGCTGACCAGAGGGATGGTTGAATGAAGAAAGTGGCTTGAAGCCTGCTGTTGGGTGCAGTCGAGAACTAGCTTGAAGCCTCCAATTGGGTGCTGTTGAAAACTATTCACTCAATCGGGCAATTGTGGTCGAGTGAACCAGCCTAGCTAGGTCCTAAATTGCCATTGGGCCTTAGATGTCAAGTAGGCCTGGAAATCTTTTTGGAATCAATAGCTTGTTGGGCTGGGCATGTTGAGCTATCTCATATCATAAGTCCTCCTACTCATTGTCCTAATTGAGCTTGTCGACGGGAAGAAGCAAGGAGTAGACAACTGAATGACGATTATGCGGATTCGACCAAGGTTTTTGAATTGTCGATTAGGATTTTTGAATTGTCAATTAGGGTTTTTAAATTCTTGATCAGAATTTTTGAATACTCGACTAGGGTTTTACGCATTTAATGTGTTAGTTACATCGCGGTATACGAAGCGCCAAGGGGCGGTAGTGTAATTATTATTGCTGCGTGGGTTTTTGCATCCAAATACCTATATATAGGCCAGGTAGAAACATTCATTTTTCACTTTTACCGAATCTAGTCTGGTTGAGTTCTTGCTTTCAGAGTCCTTTAACCCTTTATGCACTTTAGAGTTTTCAAGCGATCAACTATAAATTCTTCTCTAAGCTTCTATTTTCTTTTATTTTGCTTTATAAAGATGTCAAGTGTATTAGATAGTGAGGACACTAGGTCCCAAAGTGTACAGTTTCAAGGAAAGGTTGAGGGTGAAAGTGCATCTGAGAACACGTTTGAGAGTAGCTCTGATAGTTCATCGAGTGATAGCTTGACCTCTAGCAGCTCGAGTACTGAGAGAGTTGCCTCTGTGGGCGAGGCTGGCCCAAGTGAAACGCCAGCATCTCGTGGTTAATTATTTACATCGGACCATTACAGTGAAATAGTCTCTAAAATCTCCCCTACTAACCTAGTTCGAATTAAGGAGAGGTACCATATTTTGGATGAATACAAACTCTTAGTGTCTAGGCCTAAGAGTAGGATACATTGACCTCCAAGGGGGTGCGTAATGGTGTTCGAGGAGGGATTTAAGTGCGAACTTAGGTTTCCTCTAGCATTAGTAATAGTCGACCCCCTAGGAGGCCTCGAGGTTATAACATAATTTCTACCTAATTGCTTCGTCACCATATATAATTTTGCTATGCTAATGCATCTGTTTGGCCAGCCAGCCTCTTTTGCCAATTTTTCCAATTTGTTCCATCTACCCATATCCCAAAAGTTGGATGGTACTAAAGAGTCTGGGTTCCATTATCTGGTGGCGCGTTCGCATTGAAAATTTTTGGTAACCCCCTCCTCCATAAATCGAACAAGCTCCATAACCCGTTCAATTATCAAAGGGTGTTCGAAGTAGCCCTATGGGTCGAGACAAAAGACAAATCATCAAGCAGGGAGGCTCGGCACCCAAAAGGATAATAAGTGAAAAGGGTAAGTAGAAGGCGGTCACTGGCTACAACTTGTTTGGCAAGCATAGTGATGGCATTTTGTTCCAAATTCCCAAGCTGCCATCACCCTGATTCAAACTTGACCCCACCATGGAGGTGACAAACTCTAGCTCCATTATACAATTAGGGATGACAAGCACATGTGCACTCAAGTGTATGGTGATTGGGCTCTTTTCGATCAACCAACAAAGATTCGTAGGTTTGAGCTAGGTTGGCGCGCAGAGGGCTCTGGCCTACCATTGCAATATGATAAGTGTGAGGTCGATTGTTTTCTTGTTGAATTCTCCTTTTAGCCAGTTATATTATTTACTGATAATCTATATTTCAGGTGAGCCAACTTGGGTATCACTTTTACCATCAGTCGGAGTTGGCCCTAGTGGACCACTAGAAGTTGCGGGAGGAAGGGAAGTTAGAGACCCTCAAGGTTTAGCTCAAGTTTTCCCAACTTCAAGTCGACCAGCTGACAAAGGATATGGACGACCTCTGGGAGCAGCTCAATGCAAAGGACCAATAGCTAGTTGAGGCTGTGGAGGAGAGGAGTCAAATGGACTCTATGCTGAAGAAGGCTCACTTGGATATGCAGGTGAGCTACTTCTCTGGTTAATCGATTGGCAGCACTGCTGCGCTCGAGGATGCTCGAGTGACGTTCTCTTGACAACTCCCTATGATGCAGCGGGAAGTGGTGGAATAATTCATGCTAAGTTTGGCCTTCCAAGATGTGAGCGTAGTTCTATCCATTGATGATGCCCACGATGCATGTGAGAAGGCTTTAAAGCAGTTTGAGTACATAGGTTATGCTTTCCAAGCAAAAGATAAAGACAGAATAAGCTCTGCCCCAGACGAAAAGCTACAGCTTGACCCAGAATTCGAAGAGGGCGCGGTAGATGAGGTAGAGAAAAAGATACTACAACAAACTCTCCCATCGAGCCAATAATAGGCTGAGGTTGAGGCCAAGCTAGTTGAACTAACGAGTGAGTTTGCCTTCGCTAAGGACCTTGCCTTCCAAATGAGGGATGGGTAGGTCAACATCGTGCAGTACATGTTGTGCTCAATTGATTTCATGGGTAATGTCACAAGGCCCTCATAGCCAGCTCAAGCTATTCTACTGCTTGCATCAGCAATGCTAGAGCCTGACCAGGACTCGCAGGAAAGTGCCCAGGCCAGTTGATTCGAGGGTACTGAGTCAAGCCAGACTTGATCTTCCAACTCTCTTTTGTCATTGTTGTTATTTGTTGTTGTTGTTGTTGTTGTTGCTTTCTTTTTTTTCTTCTATTTTTTTAAGGTTGTAATGAACACTTTCTATGAATAAAATATTATTTTAATATCTCTCTTGTCGAATGAAATCAACTTCATAGCTTTCTCGTCGAATACAACTGTGTCATCACAATTGTATGGTTGATAAGTTGAGAACTACATTAGTTAATAAGAAAACCCAACAACTTTATCATCAACTTAGGTTACTGTTGAGAGATACGTATGGTCTTGTTGAAACACATTCAACAATCTATTTTTGCAACTTTGCTCAACTTTATAGTCGATTTTAATTACTGCAAGTTTGAGTTGTGTTAACTCTGCACCATTATGCTAACTTATCGATCGACTTTCGAGTTAATTGCGTAGCTTTGGCTAAAAAAGCCTTAATTTGGTAGCATGTAGCTACTTTTAGGTCGATTGGAGACTTGATTTGGCAACGTGAAGCTATTTATGGGTTGACTACTAAGTTGACTTGAAATTTGATTTGGCAGCATGAAGCTGCTTTTGGGTCAACTACGAGGTTGACTTGAAACTTGCAGTGGTGCAAGATAGATGTAGGTATGACAATACAAATAAATGATAGTAGTGTTGCTAGAACTTTATTTATATCATAAAATACGAGGATGATTATAATATGCTTTTATAAATAGAATTTCTTCAAGTTGATGGCATTCCATGGGCGAGGGAGCTCATCCCCATCAATATTAGCAAGTTGATAAGTGATATGCTTTGATACCTTCACAACGGTATAGGGTCTCTTTTATTTTGGGTCTAGTTTACCAATATTCTTGGACACTTCTACCTTTTTTAGAACGAGGTTCCCAACCTTAAAGGAGCGCAGCCTGACCATTTTATTGTAGTTGTCTGCTATCTTTGATTTGTAGTGCTACATGGTGTTATAGGTTTCTTGCCTTTGCTCATCGATAGTCTTGAGGTTGAGCTTCCTTTCTGATGTATTCCTGAGTGGGAGAAAGTGAATCACTTAAGCTGTATGTTGTAAGAGTTCTAAAGAGATGACTACCTCGGACCCACAGACCAAACTATAAGGGCTATAACTTGTGGTTATGCGTGGGGGGGTCGTCTTGTATGCCCATAACACTCTGAGAGGTCATCAGCCTAACTCAATCCAGTATCTTGTATCTTGGCTTACAAATGGTTGAGAATAGTCCTATTTATCACCTCTGTTTGGCCGTTCGTCTGATGGTTACCCATTGAAGTAAAATATTGGGTGATTCCTAAGGCTTCGCACCAAATTTTAGTATTTCTACTTTGGAATTATGTCCCATTGTCCAAAATGAGGATCTTAGGCAGACCAAAATGATAGATAATATTTTTTCAGATGAAACTTTTGACGGCCACAGCGGTTATCTTTGGGACAACCCCAGCCTCAACCTACTTGGTAAAATACTAGACCGCCACGGTTATAAATTTTTGTTGACCTGTTGACTTTGGTAGTGAGTCTAAAATGTCGATCCCCCACTAGTTAAACAGTCAAGAAATTTGAACATTGATCATGGGCATGGCGAGTTGATGTAGGAGGTTCAAATGAACTTGGCATGATGGATATTTTTTAGCAAAATCAACAACATCTTTCAGTAATGTAGGCCAAAAGTATCCATATTTGATGATTTTATGCGTGAGGGATCTTCCCCTGAAATGGTTCCCACATATGCCTGCATGGATATCCTGCAATACTGCATAAGCCTGGTCAAGATCCAAGCACCTTAGGGGCGGTCCAGAGATCAACCTCTTATACAGTTGGCCATGCTCATCGAGTGCGAACTTAGCAACTTGTTCTTGAAGGTGATTGTCTTCAGGGACTGTATCATAACTCAAATAGAGTTTTATCGGATTCTGCCATAAAGCAAATGTCTCCTCAATACTCCCTACCAAGTTCTCCTTAAGTGGGCCGATTGGTGACCAATTAGCAATCAGAAAAGTTATTATCCTATCTTTTGTGCCTTTAGTGGAGCTAGCATATTTGGATAAGGCATTCGCTCACTTATTCTTAGATCGAAGTACTTGGCTGAGGGTGAATTTTTTGAATGATTGTTATAATTTTCTAACCTCCACCAGGTATCGGCTCATTGTTGAATCCTTGGTCTCAAAATTTCTCTCGACCTGTTCTACTACCAACTGGAAGTCCATGATCACAGTTAAGTGATTGATGCCTCGATCGACTGCCATCCTCTTTCTAGCGAGAAGGGCCTCATATTCCATCTTATTATTAGTAACTGCATAGTTGAGCTTGTTTGCAAAATATACTCCTCCACTGCTGGGGAACAGAGAGCCAGTCCCATTCTCTCTTTTGATGTGGTTAATGATCTATCAATGTACAAAGTCCAAGCGAGAGGGGCTTCGTTGCTTTTTTCAGGCAGGTCGACTCGCTTGGCGATAAAGCTCGCCAAGACCTATGCTTTGATAGTTGTTCTAAGCTGGAAGGTAATATCAAATTCTCCCAATGCAATAGCCCATTTCGTTGACCTCCCAAATGTGTTGGCTTCAATAGCACCCACTTTAATGGCTGATTGGTCAGCATTATCATAACATGAGACTGGAAACATGGACACAACTTCTGAGCTTTGGTGACTAACACTAAGGCAAATTTACCATTCTCCAAGTAGTTATGCTTTGGTCTTTGAAACGACTTACTGTAATAGTAAATTAGTCGATGGCTTCAATCTCTAGTCGAGACTAAGATCAAGTTGATTGACGCCTCCTAGATAGCCAAGGATATATGAAGTACTTCCCCAAATTCAAGTTTTGCGAGCATGAGGGGTGAGGACAAGTACTGTTTCAATTCGACTAGAGCCCAATCACATTGTTTGCTCCACTAAAACCCCAACTTTTTGGCATTTCTGAGAATTTTGAAAAAAGGTAAGCTCTTGTCAGCCAATTGAGTGATGAGTCACCCAAGGGCCATAATCCTTCTGACCAACTATTATACATCTCTGACTGTTTGAGGTGGGGCAATGTCAAAAATGACTTGAATCTTTTGGGGGTTGGCCTTAATGTCCCCTTTGATTGACCATATAACCCAAGAATTTACCTCCTTGAACCCTGAACATACATTTGTTTGGATTCAGCTTTAGACTATATGCTCTCAATATTGCAAAAGTATGATTGAGGCTAAGCAAATGGTTTTAGGCCTTTTCTGTCTTTACGATCATGTTGTCGACATATACCTCCATAGACTTGCCTATTTGGTTTTTGAACATAAAGTTGACCAATCTCTAGTAGGTTGCTCTAGCGTTTTCAAAAAACAATAAACTCCATTGGGAATCATAAAAGAGGTTTTTTTTTCTTATTTTTGAGGGCCATAAATATCTGATGATACCTTTGGAATGCATCCATTATACTCAATAATTCACAACAGGCCATGAAATTTACTAGTAAATCTATTCGAGCCAGTAGGTAAGGATCCATAGGACAAGCTTTATTTAAATTTGTGAAAGCATTACACATGCACTATTGTTCCTTATTCTTTAGGATGAGTACAACATTACAAAGTCAAGATAGATATTGAATTTCTACTATATAACCTGCATCTAAGAGTTTCCTAACTTTCTCTCTGATGATTCGGGTCCTCTCGGCATTAAATATCCTTGTCTTTTGCTTAATTAACTTGTATGAGAGGTTAAAAACGAAGCGGTGCACGATCATACAGGAGTCGATTCCCTAGATGTTAGATGCCTTACAGGCAAAGATGTCGATATTTCTCCTCATGATATTGACCATAAGATACTCCAAGTGGGGGCCCATATCTATTCCAATCTGAGTAGTCTTATTGGATTCCTAGTTCCAGCTTGACTGTTTTAAACTCCCCAATGGGCTTAACTTGAGTGTCTTCTAACTTTTTTTTCTTGTTGGCTTGACTTTCCTTGAGTTTCACTACAGGGGATCCCCCAAGGTCTTCAATTGCAGTCAAGTTTTCTGCTCGCTTGACTTGATCAAAATATTGTAACACACCAAGCTTCCCTAATGTTACACAGCAATTCGCTTGTACCTGTTAGGGTTGGGAATTTGATCTTTATATGATAGGTCAACACCATGGCATGAAAATCATTAAGAGTTGGTCAACCAATAATAACTTTAGAAATAAATGGTGCGTCGGCCACCAAATAGTTTTCATCAATGTCCTTCTCTGAGGTGCCTCCCCAAATAACGTTGAGAGGTTGATGGACCCTTCCGAAATGATTTCTGACCCCCTAAACCCAACCAAAGAGGTATGCATAGGTTCAAAGTTTAGCTGCCTTAAGTTTATCCTTTTTAGTGTGGAGAGAAAAATGATGTTGGTTAAGCTACAGTTATCGATCAGAACCTTTCTAATTTCAAAATTGGTAATCTCAACAGAGACTACCATAGGAAAATTAGTTTTATAATCAATATTTTACCCTTTGCAGTGAGCCAGGTTGCTATTAATGAAAGAGATGGGCTCTGCACTTGTCGATAAATAGAATGTTGTTTCGATTAGTGAGGCTTTGGTCGACTCTAGCCTCCTCTGAGTCTGCCTCCTTGTTGATTTTGAGTTCCCCCAGTAAGACCTCCCGTAATCATGTCAATTACTCTTTGAATGGGTGGGCAATCTTCTTGGGTGGGTTTCTTTCCATTATCTTCTCTCCTTGGGTTAATCGATCTTTCTCTACGGAGAGTCCAGTTGGTTTTGCCCCCTTCAGACTTTGTGTTAACATTGCTTTAATTTTTGTCAGCTTCCACAATTTCTTGAGGAGATTGTCATGTCGGATTGCAAACATGACCTTTTTCCTTGGGATATTCAGTGGAGTATAGTCATGGAAGTGCTTTATTGGAGATTAACCCCTCTCCCTATGTTTTTGGTTATCTTTATCCTTATTTTTTTTTCTATCGACCTTAGAGTTTTTGAACTTCAACCTGTTCATTTCCTCTTAGGTCATGTATCTCTCCGCCAGGTCGAGCAATTCCTCTATTGACCAGGGTGCTCACGCACTAAAGTATTGGCACATTCTTTGTGCTTGAGTCTGAAGAGCAATACGTCGATTAAAAACTCGATCTTAGGGTTGTCAATTTTCAGGACCTCCATATTGAACCTTATGAAAAAATCACAGAGGGACTTCCCTTCGTTCTACTTGATAGTGTGAAGATGAGTATGGGAGTGTTTTGCCTTTTGCTGATAGATAAACTAGTGTAGAAATTTATCATAAAGCTGATCGTAGGAGTATATTGATGAGGGCTCCAGCTTAACAAATTAATCAAGCATTATGTCTTGGAGTGTGGTTACCAATATCTTCGCGTAGATATACTCATTATGCCCATGCAGTTGCATCATATGTTTGAACTACATCAAGTGCACATTGGGATTTGTTAAGCCATCGAACCATGGAAATTTGGTCGGGACCTTGGCATTAATGATAATGCGCTCATCGATAATCTCTTAGATAAATGGTGAGCTTCTCTCTTGACGAGACTTTTGGGGGCCTTTTGGGTTGGGCCTCCTTTCAATGTTTCTCCTCAAGATCTCATTGAAGCGTTTGTTTAGTTGTTGCACTTAGTGAACAACTTCTTCTCATTCCTCTCGATCAACTTAGGTGATGTTTCAGTCAAAATGAGGCCTCACGTGCTTGGCCCTATCACGCTATGGGGCTCGAATAGGCCGAGCTGCATGGTCTGTTGATTCATCCATCTCTTCGCGCTGGTCATGTCTTATATGTTCAACCCTATTGAGTTGCAAGGCTCAATTAGGTTGAACATGATGGTCTATAGAGTCAATAATTTTTTTTCCTTAGCTCAAGTTGACCCCTCTCTCCCTAAGGGTGCCTAAGGCTCGCTTCTTTTTTGGTTGGTGGTTGCTTGGACTCCTGATGACCAAAACTATCTTGAGAGGACCTCTCTTTTGATGGAGGCAGTTGTGGAGTTACATTGCTAGCAGGGGCTGGCACGGTCGTGTGCCTATTTAATGCTGCAAAGAGTTGAGCAGAAATTTGCGCAGAGATTTGTTCACTTGTAAGCTGTATTAGTTGAGGTATGGTCAGCGTTACAAGTTGCTTCTGCAAGGCATTGGGGCCTAGGGCATGCGAACCTTGTTAGGACGGAGGGAGAGGTAGAGATGCTGATCTCCTATTATCCTCCTTCTCAGATGTGGCTCTTCTATTGTTCACCATTTTCTCAATTACAATCTCAAGTGTTCCCACAAATGGAGCTAAAATGATGAGATTGAAAGTCATATTTAGTTAATAGAATTGTGTTTGGGCTAATTCAACCATAGAGGTTGAATTATCCAACAATGATATTCTTCTTGAGTTGAGATCTGCAACCAACAGTAAACGTTAAACTAGCCGAGGTGCCCTCGGTTAAGGCACTCCAATGCTCAAGTTAGTACTGATCGAGTAAGATAATCAAGCAGCAAAGTAAAAGCGTATAGTATATATAGCATACCTGGATGGTGGCTGCCAATGGGGTATTTATAGCTTTCTTTTGGTGGATGATATATCCAAGATGCCCCTATCAACTGCAGTGACTTCTTGTTCTTGCTTAGGGGTTATTGGTCATTTTCAATTCTGACACTATTTCAAGTGGTATAATCTCCTGCTTTTCATAATGAATAGTACTGTAGGGGTGCGCTTCCTTGACAGGGCTAGTGGTAGAGGTTGTACTGGGCGGCACACCCCATTAATGCGGAGGTATGCTTCTTGTTAGAGCATTGAATGCAGCAAGGATGAGCTAGCACTGAAATGAGCATTCTGGTTTACTATCATCAACCAGACAAGGTGGCCGACTAAAAAGATGGCTAAACGGAGAAAGTGGCTTGAAGTCTCCCGTTGGATGCGATTGAAAACTATTCGCTCGATCGGGCGATTGTGATCGAGTGAATCAGCCTAACTGGGTCTTGAAGTGCCATTAGGCCTTGGATGTTAAGTAGGCTTGGAAACCTTTCTGGAGCCAATAGTTTGTTAGGTTAGACCTGTTGAGCTATTCCATATCACATTCTATAAACAATTGTCCTATTTTTTGGTTTGGAATTCCTCTGTACTATTAGAAATATTGATTTTAAATTTAGCTTTTTTTAAAAGTTGATTTGAATTTTAATATTGATAAATAATTGATAAGAGTGTCATAATTCGATAGTATAAACTAGACAATAAGGTACAGAGCACTTTTTTTCAATAAAATTTGGCTATTGATAAATAGAGAAATATTTAAAATAATTTAAAGTGATGCTTATTTACTTGAATAATGAATTTGATCATATGAGTATTTTTTTTCTTTTCAACTTTCATTCCTTTATTAATGAAACATTGTCATAACCTCAATTTCAAGTTGTCAAAAGAAAAGGAAAATTAAAGGATGAAAAAACAAATATTAGTACTAGTAAACATACAAAGCTTGATATTCATATGGAAAAAATGTTTCTAGATTTTTATAAAATCTAAAAAAGAAAAAGAAAAAAGAGAACAAAAAATGTCCGTCATTATCTTTTACGTTATGTGGCTCACTCCCGCTTTGCTTCACTTTATCGAGGTTCAATCTCTTAGACAAAAACAGCAATCCCTTTTTCTCTGATTCGCTTTGGTTTCGTTCTTTGTATACAAATTAGCATAAACAGAATTATTGTAGTGGGGTGCATGGAATCCCCACAAAACGGAGCAATCAATCTTTATATCTGAACCAGTGCGGTTTGAACTTCTGAATTAATGAGCTCCCCATGCCTTTATTAGGTAAGAGCAAGCTAAAATCTCATCTTTTTCAGTTAATCTTTGTTTTTTTTTTTTTTAAGTTTTTGATATGGTGACATTATCATTTCTTGACTTTGCTATCTCCCATGTTGTTTTTCTGGCTATCTTTTGTTATTTAGATTGTGTGTTGCATATTCAGAACTCTTGGCTTGGAATAATATGCTATATATAATTGATCATTTATGTTGTTTTGTTGAATTATTTGGAGTTTTTCGTAGTTAGGAATCTTGAAGATTGTGCTGAAGCTATAAAATGTTTATGCTTGTCTTGCAGATATTGCTATTTCACAGCCTTGTTTTTGTTTCCGCAACAATATATTAGCATTTCGGTCTGAGAACCAGTTTCATAACAAACTTGTAGTAGGCAACGGAAGGGGATTGGGATTGGCATCTGCATTTTCTTGGAAAAATTTATGTATTCCGGGAAGAAAAATGGGTAAAAATTTTAACTTGGAGGGAGTTGAGGTATGGCGTGGTCGGCTGATGATAAAGGCGGTAGCTACACTTGAAATTGCTAGTATTACTCACAAAAATGAAGGGTTGAAGAGGTATGAGGACATGTCGAGGGTGGATATTGATGCGGCAAGATTGAATTCTCCGTCATTTGAGCTACAATCTTCAAGTGAAGACTCAACAGAAGTGGAGGAGAGAGAGAAGTTGAGACGGATGAGGATTTCAAAAGCAAATAAAGGAAACACACCTTGGAAGGGGAGGAGGCATAGCCCAGGTAATACGATTGTCAGTCTTTTGGAGATATCTGAAATATTCATTGAACATTTTTTGAGGATTTTAACAAAATCCAGCCATGTTTTAAATATGTGCAGAAACCTTACTGCGGATAAAAGAGAGAACCAGGCTTGCAATGGAAGATCCTAAGGTGATGTTCATGTAAGAAACAGAGGATGGTTTAACACAAAACCCATCATAAGTCGGAATGATATCAGAATATCTGAGAACGTGAACGAGCGCTGGCTATTGTTGAAAAGTTTTGTGGTTTCTTGAGATTAGTATGATTTATCATGCTAGTTCAGACTAAAAGGACGTGCTAAGTCCTTCGGACTTCTAAGCTCCTCTTCCAGATTGAACCTCATACGAGCCTTTCTCTTGCCAAAGTTGTCGCTGATCATGAAGAACCTATTTATTCACGATTCTGTTGATATGGCTGTTTAGAATGTGCTGTTGCTTATCTTTCTTGTCTATCCAACTGGTCTCATTAATCTCTGTCTACATCCTAATCATGTGGTACTATGATATCGAGAGTTCTTAGTTCATTATTCACTGTTGATTTGAAACTCATGGTTTCGTTGAAAAATTGTTGAAAATTTTGAGTTTTTGTCTTTGTTCTGATGTACATTCTTGATAAAATATAAAACTGGGGATCCAATCCTTGCAGTACATAGGCCAAATATGATATGCACTTGAAAGCTTCATCTAGACAGTTGATTTTAGTAGGTTTCCCTGAGAAATACTTTTGAGAAGATCTTGTTCTTTGGATTACATCAGCTAAATTTTGAACTCGATCCTTATCATTGATACCCAGAGAATTTTTATGTTATTCTGGTGATGGTTTCCTGCTGATTTAACTTTACATTTAGATGTCAGTCAATTTCATTTAGCAAAGTTAGCTTGTTAATTTGACTTTCATATTTATATTTGCAATTTGCGATCAGAAAATGGCACTCATTATTTTTGGCTACACAGGTCAAGATGAAGCTAGTTAACCTGGGGCATGCTCAGAGGTTGGTTCTGTCTTTTGTTTGCTTTAATATTATTTCTGTTCTTAACAATTCTAGCTGTGGGATCAGAAGTGCTTATGTTCAACTAATATTGCAGGAAAAATATCTAGATGTTTACTTAGTCAATGTTCTACTACCTCTCTTCACCTCAAGAGTTTACCAATGCTTTTGATAGAATATGCACCATTTTACAGCATGCTGTCTTCCTTTTTCTCTGTTTGCTGCACAGTAAAGAAACAAGGATGAAAATTGGAGAGGCTGTCCGACTTGGGTGGGAAAGGCGCCGGGAGAAATTGATGCTGCAGGAGAAATGCTACCATGAGTGGCGGGATCTAATTGCAGAAGCTGCCCAGAAGGGTCTTTTTGGTGAGGAAGAATTGCAATTGGATTCTTACAAGACCTTGAATAGACAGCTTGAGCAGGAATGGTTGCAGAGCGTTGAGGACAGAAAGAATATGCCAATGCCGAAGGGAAGCAAGAGAGCACCCAAGTCTGCTGAGCAGAAAAGGAAGATTTCCGAGACCATATCTGCCAAATGGTCGGATCCTGTAAGCTTGTTATGTCCTATAAAATTTGATTGTAATAGTAAAATGCTCTTTGAAATATTTATCAGCATGGCAGTTTTCTTGGTGGGAACTAGGTGTTTTGGACATAACAATAGTGCCCCTATCATTTCTAGAGGGGTGTAGGTTAAAGATGTGATGGCTGTATTGGGTGCCGGTTTGAGTTGTCCTTTGTATTTCACTACTTATCCTAAAAAAGCATTGAAGTGGTCTTAATCCTTACTTTTTTGTTTTTTTTTTAATGTTACAAGGAATATCGTGATCGGGTTTTCTCTGGTCTAGCTAAATTTCAGGGCATATTGGAAAGGGTTGAAAGAAAGCCCAGGAAAAAGCCAAGCGGCGATGGACAGACTCGAAAAGGAAGTTCTGCAAAGAAGCATGAGACTGATAATCTTGTGAAGACCGAGACCAAGAGCCATGTTCAACGAGTTGGTTTAAAGAGAAGCAAAGCAGCTCTATTCAAAGATCCATTTGCAAGTTCCAAGCTCAAGATGCTAAAAAATATCAGAGCACAGAGAGCTGCTGTTACAAAGAAGAAAAGTGAAGCCATCTTTAGGGCAAAGTAAGTTCTCATTTCACAATTCATTGTTCTTTATTGTCATTAACCATCATTGTACATCAGTTGTCCATCTACTATTGGACTCCAAAAGGGGTAAGAGAGAAGGAAACAGAAATCTCTCTGCAGCCTAATGCAGTCTCAAATGGCTGGTGGCCATTAGTTGAAAATTTTGATCACGAAATACATTGTTGACATAGATTAGCTTGTATACCATATATTTCACTAGAAATCAACTGCTCCCTTGGTAAATTTTCAGGTTATTGATTGCTGAAGCTGAGAAGGCTGCACAGGCCCTTGAAATAGCTGTCCAGAATAGCCCGCATATCCAGACATCCCTAATAGAAAGCCGGATGCTAATTGCAGAAGCAATTAGGTTTATTGAAGCCACTGAGGATAAAGATTCAGTCTCATTTGAAAACGACAATGATCTTCCAGAGGATTCAACTGAACTATTACCACAGGTTGAAGAAGAAGTAGCTATAAATACTGAAACTCGGGACGACGTCAACCTCAGAGAAGTAAATGAAAATCACAGCTTATCAGCCATCAAAGCCGAGGACTCTAGTTTCAACAAGTTCATCTTGCCAGATCCCGTGAATGGAAATGCTTCAAATTCTTGTCACAAATATACACAAAACGGAGCAAAAACTCCGGACGAGCTCAAATAGTTTTCTTTCACTCGAGTTGAAGAACTCAGGGGATGGGAGCCTGGAGCAGAAAGAGAAGTCATTAGTGAATCGATTGGAGTTCCAAACAGAGAATGCAGAAGCAACCAAAGAAGAAGTGAAAATAATCAAGAAACGTGTTAGAGGGAGGCTAGTGGAAGCTGTGGGATAGAGCTAGTTTAGTTCTTAGTATTTTAGGTTTAATTGATAGTTGTACCTAAGAAGTATAGAGTATACTATAGGCTATAGCTTTGCTTATATCCAATTTCTAGGGCATAAAATGTTCCAAATATAACTGAAATGTCAAGTTAGTTTAGATGTTAGAAACTGTGCTGTGGTTCGTGGGTTATGCTTCATTAATTAGAACTAATTGCATCCAAGATTGTGAGGAATTATTTGTTAAATGCTTACATTTATATGGTTTATTTTATTTTATTACTATATAAGAAGTTTCACATTTGTGAACTTATTCCTACCCAATGCAATTCAAACTCAAACCAAAAAATAGTAGAGAATTGAAAAAATATAAATTCTTTTATTAATTTTTTTTATTGTTATCATTAAAAATAATGATCATATTTTAATAAAAAAAATTTGTTTGTAAACACGTACAGTCGCACACACATTATAGGTCCATAAAAATTTGAACTTCTGATTTCTCGTATTGTATGATAAATTTACGCCAGCTTAATATCCTTGAGCTTGAACTGGTTGTCCATCCCAATTTGGGTTGAATATACATACATATATATATATATTATTATAATGAATGGGTCATCCGGTTATGTGCCTCGCTGACAGATCCTAGGACGCAGACTTTAATTGGGCCAATACACACGTGCACTGCACGTGACCGCCTGCCTCCACTCACATTTGCGTTTTGCACGTCAGACATCAAACGTCTCTATAGCCTCTACTTCTTGTTCAAGAAGAAAACTTCCCCACGTTCCAAAAGAAATTCTCAACAATCAAATCAAGTAATTCGAAGATGGCACCAGAACCTGAGGATGAGATCAAAGACGAGAAGAACTCGAGGCCACTGGATGAAGACGATATTGCCCTCCTCAAGACCTATGTACTGATTTTTCTCACTCTTCTTTAAACCCTGATTTCCAGCTGTGATTTTACATGAGGGTTGAGTTCTTTAAGCATTATGTGTTTTGAAACGAGGATTGCACTTGGTTTCTTGTGGGTTTTCGTTTTGTTGGGTGATAATTAGGATCTAGGATTTGGATATTGAGTAGGAACTATATTTGTTTAATTTTTGTTTCTGAAAACGGAAGAACGAAACGAGGCTTAGATTAGTGTTAGTGGGGCTTGGTGCAGAGTGCTTTTTAGTATAAAGTTTTCCTTTTTCGTTTTTTTTTAATCCATTGCTTAATTTGCTCAATGAATATGTGGAGATCAAATAATGCCGTTTATGCCCTGAGGATTCTAGCTGGGTTTTGCTAATATGGATCTGGAATGAGAAAAATAGGTGGAAAGTTCTGATTTTTGTTTATTTGCCTGCTCATTTTTATCTAAAATTCTTGCCTTCGCTTGAAACAGTTTCTCTTTATTGGATTCACGTAATGTAATGTGGAGAAAGTGATTTAAAGTAGGACTTGTGCCTCGTGTTTATTCCAATTTATGAGTACAAGTCTTAGCAATGATCGTTCTGTAATGGTATTTACTTAGCATTCAAGAATTACTTCTATTGAAGTTCATGAAATGATATGTCCAGGGCTTGGGACCTTATTCTACAAGCATAAAGAAAGTTGAGAAGGAAATAAAGGAGATGGCAAAGAAGATTAATGATTTATGTGGTTTGTTTCGTGTTCCTATCTTGATAACTGCTCATTGATCCCCCAGAGTAGATGTGGCTGAAGATTCCATGTTCCTGTGTATCTAGCAAAACAGATGTGGCTGTAAATTCCATGTTGCTTTATGTCTTTGTACTTTGTTTCAGTAATTTGCTGATCTTCTCCTACTGTTAGGTATCAAGGAATCTGACACTGGTTTAGCTGCTCCCAGCCAATGGGATCTTGTATCCGATAAGCAAATGATGCAGGAGGAACAACCTCTTCAAGTAAGGTTTTCCCTTTCCTTTTTCTTTTCTTTTTTCTCTTCGGTGGTTTTGTGTGTGTGTGTGTGCATGTGTGCTTTTTTTTTTGGTTGGGGGGGGGGTTTGGTTAGGGTTGATTGCTAAATTCATTTTTGTCCATATTATTCATATATTTGAAGAATATGACTGGTTGTTGTGACTAGGTTGCAAGATGTACGAAGATAATTAATCCAAACACTGAAGATGCAAAGTACGTTATCAATGTTAAGCAAATTGCTAAGGTATGTTAGTTTGCCTTTTTAATAGACAGTTTACTAGAAATTGAGTTTCTTCTATGAGTCAACCTGACGGAAAAAAAGAAGGAAGAGGGGATCGGAGTTAGGATTTCTATATTAATTTTGCTTCCGTATCACTGGCTCTACAGGTAAAAAATGGTTGATGTAATTTTTTCTTATGTTTGTTGTCCATTTTATTTTGTTAATTTGTGCACATTTCACTTTTGCAGTTTGTTGTTGGATTAGGTGATAAGGTTTCACCTACTGATATTGAAGAAGGAATGAGAGTTGGGTAAGCTTTTCCTATCTTGGTTTGACTTACATCACGAGGAATTTTTCGTTTGCTGCAGGGGTTTCTGATTTGTCATTTGTTTCACTTAGTGATAAATTGCATGCATGGTCTTGTAGAAGTTTGAAGTACCTCTGGACCTTTGGTCTTGTTGAATTCAACATCTGTTGATATGTTAATCTGTATAGGATGATTGACCTAGCAAAGCAACTTAATAATAATCTTTTCGTTGAGGAGTGTTTTGATCCAAATTTTGAGCTGCAAGTTTTAAAGGACTGTTTAGTTCCATATATGATTTAAATCAAGATTGTGTAACCACAAATTGCTGGTTGCATGTTCTAGCTGGTTGTAGTTATACACTTCCCTCTTCATTTATTTCACCTCATTAACGTGAATTATTTTATCCTTTAGTTTACTCTACTTACATGTGAATAAATTAAGAATCTCTGCTGAAGCTTTATGAAGCTTGATGTATAGTTTTTTTGTTGCTGCTATTACATTTGCCAATGGTATAATGACATACAGTTTGACACTGTGCTTTTTTATTTCAGTGTTGACCGAAATAAATATCAAATTCAGATTCCCTTGCCTCCAAAAATTGATCCGAGTGTTACAATGATGACAGTGGAGGAAAAGCCAGATGTAACCTATAATGATGTTGGTGGATGTAAAGAGCAGATTGAAAAGATGCGAGAGGTGTGTTATATATTAATGTCTATGCCAGATGTAACCTAGTGTATAAGTTTGCTGGTGGATTTATGCTGTGCCTTTCCCTGTTCTTTGATTAAGTATCTCTAATATTTCTTTTCAAATGATTTTACAAGACTCCGACTGGTAATTTGAATTGTTTCTGTTCTGTGAATCCTCAATTATAAATGTATTTTTCTAGGTTGTTGAACTGCCTATGCTTCACCCTGAGAAATTTGTGAAGCTAGGGATTGATCCTCCCAAAGGTGTACTGTGCTATGGTCCTCCTGGGACTGGTAAAACTTTGCTAGCCAGAGCTGTGGCTAATAGAACTGATGCATGTTTTATACGTGTTATTGGAAGTGAGCTTGTCCAAAAGTATGTTGGTGAGGGAGCTCGGATGGTTCGTGAACTATTTCAGGTCGTATCCTCCTCACATTTTGTCAGTTTTTTGTACATATTCTCAAGTGTTAACTCAGAATCTGATTAATATTTCCTTATTCCCTGTGGCAGATGGCGCGCTCTAAAAAAGCTTGCATAGTATTTTTTGATGAAGTGGATGCCATCGGAGGTGCACGGTTTGATGATGGGGTGGGCGGAGACAATGAGGTCCAGCGCACTATGCTTGAAATTGTAAATCAGCTTGATGGATTTGATGCTCGTGGAAACATTAAAGTTCTAATGGCGACAAACAGGTTAAGTTTGACCTTTCTATTTAGCCTGTTACATCTAAGACTAATAATGGAGTTGAGCAATTTGCTTGCATATGTGACAATGTCTTCCCCTTGTTTACCCATTTGTTTTGCTTTCTTTTATTTGGTGACTTTGGTAAGAAAAACTTTAGGTTATTTTAGCCCTTCTGATGCTTATGCTTTTGTGCCAAAGGAACAAAAGCAAGTGAGTGAATTATTTGATAAAGAAACTGTTCTCTCTTGGTTATCTGTCTGTTTGTCTGTCCAAGTCCTGGAAGTGGTGTAATATTTTGCATGCTCTCCATTTTGTTAGTGTTTATTTTCTGTTTCTAAAGATGATCATTGCTATCATCCTCTCATTGTTATCGATTCACATAGCTAAAGCTTTTTTTTGTGGTTTATTTGGTTTTGTTGAAATTGTTCTTGCTGCTAACACAAAATGTTGAATCTAGATCTGGTTTTCAAACAAATTGTGCTTATTTCAATTATGGATGTTTTTCCAGACCTGATACCCTTGACCCGGCATTGTTACGTCCCGGACGTCTGGATCGTAAAGTGGAGTTTGGACTGCCTGATCTGGAAAGTAGGACACAGATATTCAAGATTCATACACGAACAATGAATTGTGAGAGGGATATCCGGTTTGAATTACTTGCTCGGCTTTGCCCGAATTCTACTGGTAAAGATCTGTCTATTTTGCATCCTGGATAATACCTTGCAGTAGTTGATTCTTTGTTCTCCGGTCTGTCTTTTTTCAGGAGCTGATATAAGAAGCGTGTGCACTGAGGCTGGAATGTATGCTATTAGAGCAAGGAGGAAAACCGTCACGGAGAAAGATTTCCTAGATGCTGTCAATAAAGTGATCAAAGGCTATCAGAAATTTAGTGCCACCCCCAAGTATATGGTCTACAATTGATTGCCTTGGGTTTGGTGCAATTTGGGTGGAAACCATGGGGACCTTTCTTGCTGTGTAGCCTGGTTTCCAACTCAAAAACTGTACCCAGTTGCAAACTTAAGACTCTACTTGCATTTATTCCAGTTCGAAAATACTCTCAGCAGAAATGATTGAATTATACCGTGTTAAAATTTACAAGGCAATGTTTGATTGTATTTTGGGTGAACTTTGAAAAATGTTTTTAATAGGGGTTTTTTAGGAGTTAAAATTGGGGAATGGTTTCACTGTTTGGTTTTGTTTTGGCAAAATACGAGAAATGAAATTGTTTGTTTGTTTGGAATTGTTTTGCAAGAAACAATTTTTACTATAAATGTCAAATGAGAAATTTTTTTGGTTGGATTTGTATGGTAATATTGTATTTCTAAATTTAATAAATATGTGGATATATATGATTAATTGGTGTATGTATGTATATATTTGTAATGACTGATATATGATTATGGCGAAATGATATGCTATTAATTTAATTTTAATATTAAAAAATTTATAATTAAAGAAATTATTATGACATAATAATTTGATGAAATAAATAAAAATTATTAAACCAAAATAATATTATTTAATTATGATTAAGCAAAAAAATGGATAAACGTAATATCATGCATTGTTCATTAAATATTTTTTTTAAATATCTGTAATTAATAATATTAATAGTAATTAATTAAGTAAAATTTGAAATAATTTTGATAATATTTTAATTAGGATGTAAGCATCAATACATTTATTAATTTAAATAATATTTAATTAATAATATATTTACTAGTAAACATACGAGTGAACAAAATATTATTTATATTTTAATAAATATTTAATTATTAATATATTTATGGTTTAAATAAATAATTAAATATAAATATGTAAATATTAAATATTAATTAATATAAATATTATTAAATTAAAAAATGTAATGTAAATATGTAATAATTGGTATAAAAACTAGTAAAGAAATAATTAAATATATAAAAAAATAAATAAAATTATATATTACCTTATTAAATAAGACAACCTAACTATGAAATATACCTAACATATTTACTTTGTAATTAGTAAATAATACAATGAATTATAAATTAGTTATTTGTAAACAATAGATTTTAATCTAAAATAAAAAAAGAAAAAAAAATAATGTTTTCAAATTACAGTTAAAGTTTTAAATATTTTTGGATGATTATGTTAATTTATTTGATCAATATTTTATTGAATATTTTAGATTATTTAAAGAATTATCACACTAGATTTAGTTTTTTTTGTTGGTTAAATTTATAACTAAATGTAAAAAGAAAATCATTTTTTTTAATTAGTAAAGTTTTAATATTTTCATATATTAAATATATATATATATATATAGATAAATGAGTGAAGTGAAATGAGAGAATGAAAAATAAATCAATGATGTGAAAGGTGAAGTGAGAAAATGAGGCAGAGGTATGCTTCTTTTTTTTTTTTTTTTTGCTTTTTGGGGGTATTTTGAGAATAAAAAAGTTGTTTTCGGAATTAAAATTGAGGAATGTAAATATTATTTTGTAAAGTTGGAAAATATTTTGAAAAAGACTAAGTGGCTGTTTGGTTTCATTTCTACACTTATTTTTAGTTTTTGCATTTTTATTTTGGTGAAAATTAGTTATATGATGTGAAAATGAGAATGTGTTTTAGATGAAATGTTTGGAAATGTAATAATTATGTTGGTTTTAATAAGTTGTAAGTTGAGAGAGATAGAAATAATTGAATAGAGAGAGAAGCTATATAAATTATTGGAAAGTGTGTTTTAAAAATGAAAATAAAAATAACTTTGAGTGAAAATGATTAAAAAGTGATAATTTTTATGAAAAAGTGAATTGAAAATGAAACCAAACACCCCCTAAACAAACATAGGCCAAGTTTCTCTTTGATGATTTGATTGATTGGTAGAAAATGAATTCTTTTTTGGTGTAACCCATCATATGCTATTTGCTAATTATGTGTTAGTATCCAAACGAGGGAACAACCTCTTTTTTTCACTTTGCATAGGTCAAAATAGGTAGAATTTATTTTTGGAAGTAATTGGGGCACATCGACGGAAAGATTTGACATTTTGGAATTGATTTTTGGGTACGTAGGTGCAATATATCGATGGACTATATTATGTCAGATAGATGAGAAAGTCTGACACTTTGACATCAACCTTTGTTATTTGGAACTGAAATATGTATCAAGGGTTGGGTGGGGAGCTCATAGTATGCATTTCGAGGGCTGGGCTGTTTGCCCAATTGACTCTATGTGTGTACTTCAAGGGTTAGATTATTCATCAAGGTAGTACGTGCGGCTGCGTTCAGTACATATAGTGAGAATCTGATCCAATAGAGCCATATAAAGGACTTGTGTTTACGCTTGGACAGCACAACCAAACAAATGTTTCGGCGGCTGCAACAAAGCTTGACAGCTTGCGAGCGTCTAGTGCTAAAAACAAAGGCAAAATCAAACAAATTCACCAGTTCTTGAGTATGACTAAATATTTTATCATCTACTCTTTACTACGCTGCAAGTCAGTGAAGGAGACAACTGAAAATCAGACAAAAGGGTCTCCTAAAGTTGCTCTAGTGCCGAGCATTTTGCTGGTCAATAAAGAAGTTAAAAAGTGTATTGAGGTAACCTAGAGTGTCTGGTCCCCAACATCTGCACTTCCACGGCGACTGCTGCCACCTTCTTTTCCAAAAGTTCTCTTGCTCATATTTGCTCTTTGCACCAGCCTAACCAAGGCCTGAACCACTTCAGACACGGGTGGCCTGAACTCAGGCTCCGGCTGTCACAAATTAAACATAGCAAGTCATGGGCAGGATATGATGGAATTTGATTTGAACTTGTGATAACACCAGTAGTACCTGAACACAAAGAGCGATTACATCAGCAAAACGGGAGAGAGACTTGACTGGATAAAGCTTGTTCAGAGCTGGATCAACCATCTTAGAAAGAGCATCAATATCATGGAGTTGAGGAGCTGCCCATCGAACTAAAGATTGCTCTGATCTTGGCCTTGAGCTGTGTCAGAATTAAAAAAAAGAAAAACAAATGGTAGGTCCAATTTACAGCATCCTGACATCGCTGTGTTTGGTTTAAGGAATTTAACAAGGAAAGGAAAACATTAGGGAAAAGGAAAACAAAAGTAAAGAAATATAAAATCTTAAATTTGTTTTGTTGTAGAGGAAAATAATGAAGAAATGAATAAAGGGCAAATGTGTGGATAAAGAAAGCGAGCTCAAATGGGCTTGTCCCCCATTTTCCTCAAGCATATTATATTTTTCTTTAAGTTTTCCTTTCTTTAACATTTTCCTTACCAACCAAACAATCAAAAATATTTTTCTTAATATTTTCTTTTCTTTTCCCAACTAAAATCCTTGAACCAAACATAGTGTACGTATCCGATCCGACATACCTATCAAGCGGTTTGCGTCCACTAAGAAGTTCCAACATTACAACCCCAAAACTGTATACATCACTCTTGATGGTATATTGACCAGACATGGCAACTTCTGGTGCACTGTACCCAGATGCCTGCAAATGCTTCATTTTAGTCATTTTATATGATTATATATCGTTTTTTGTTAGCCTAGAAAAGTGAGTAAAGGAGGTTTATAATTCACTTGGTCTGGTTCTTGGATCAAGCTTGCTAACCCACAATCTGAAAGGTGAGGATTAAGCTCCATGTCGAGCAAAATGTTTGCTGATTTGAAGTTCTTGTGGATAACGGATGGCGAACAAACTTCATGCAGATACCTACAGAGAATGACCAGCAGACCAGGTAAGGAACAGGAAAATTGCTTGTTGAAATCAAAAGAAAAGGTAAGGGGCGTAATTGATCTCTATTTTCATGTCTATCAGTCAAAGATCAATTTCCTATAAATAGATTTAGTTGAGTGTCAAAAGTTAAGTAATGGCACCTGATTCTTCAAGTGAATTTATGAATTGCTGTAGGACTTACTCTAGTGCTCTGGCAGCCCCTAATGCAATCTTTACGCGGTTGTTCCATGTTAACGGCTTGCTATGCTCATCCAAGAGATGCAGAAATTCATGTAGAGAACCATTCTTCTGGAACTCATAAACAAGCAGGTGGTGTCCGTGCTCAGAGCAATATCCTACCAACTCAGTGACATTTGGGTGATGCAACCTGGAAATCTCCGAAACGATGTCCAGAAAATCTTCAGAATTGGACAGTAAAGAGGAATTTATTGTCTTCACAACCAGATCCTGTATAAATTGTAAATTAGTACAATGGGAAAAAATAAATTCTTGTCTGAAATGCCAAAGCTCAAGTAGATGCATGCATAGGCAAACCAGAGTTCAACAAGTGTTAAGGTCACAAGTATTTGTAGCTACAACATGGTTTGTAAAAGGAAAAGTACCTGCCCATCCAATTGAGCCTGATAAACACGTCCAATAGATCCCTCACCAATAAGGTTTTCAACAGAGAAACTATCTGTAGCTATCTGCAAGTCTGCCACTGAGTAAGACTCAGCATTTAGTGGAGCAGCATTGATTTTCTTGGGAGGAATCATGGGCTTTGTAGAGACATCATCTCCATCAAATGATTTATGAAGATCAAGAGGAGGAGGCTTGAGATTTATCACAGCAGGAGTTTCAAAAGTTCCTGTGCTGGTTGTAGACGAAGTATGAACAGACTTTATCTCTGCAGCCAAAAATAAAAGATATTTGACAAACATTATACACAACTGGAAATGGTTTTGTATATTGGCTCCACTATATGTGAAGATAAAATTGATAAGTACCTTGCACTTCTTGAGAATCAAGAGGAGCGAAAGGTAGATTGTCAAGCTTCTCAATGTCGGAGGATGACTTTCTGGATCGTAGCTTAATTATAAAGAATGCTGCTATTGCTCCAACAAGTAAAACAGATATAACAATTCCAGCTACAGCACCGGCACCTATACCAGATTTGCTTCCACCACCTTCATTACCTCCACTAGTTATGGAGGCAGAAGAACCTCCAGATTCATGATTTCGGTTGGGCCTTCTGGCTGGAGGAGTGCCAGGTGGAGGTGGAGGCGCAGGCCCAGAGTTGAATGAATTACCATTCGATCTGTAATTGAAAGTGTTAGGATATCTCTTTATAGGAAGATGTAATGCATTAAATTATACACATTTTGTGAGAAGCTTACTTCAGGTTTATGCTTTTCAATTGTTCCGGGATCCATCCACTAAATTGGTTGTTCTCAATATTCCTGGAAATGAGAGCATAAATCTACTTAGTACAAAATCAAATTTTCTCCACACTTATTATGTGTGTGCACTCCCTCATATATTCTTTAGATTAGCAACTTTTCAAATGGGAACTCACAGATTTTCAAGTGGAAGATTACCAAGGACGTCAATGGTACCCTTGAACTGATTGTTCTGCAAATACCTGCAGTAGTATGCTGGTTCACCAAAGATCCAAATGAGAAGGTAGAATTATAAGACAAAATGCATTCCACTTACATATCAGTCAATCTTGTCAGTGATTGGAAACTTTGAGGAAGATTCCCTGTCATGCTATTGAAAGAGAAATCCCTGAAGCATAAACAGACATTATATAGCTGACATTGAACAACAGGAGAAAAAGACCAAATTGAGGTGAAAGATCATATCCTTAGTCATCAGTAGAGTCAAAGCATAAGAAGAAGATGACTTGGCAACATCATGATATGATAGAACCAAAATGAGATGGTATTGATGGGATGGTGAGATGGCCCTTACAATGTGGAGAGAGCAGTAAGTGAGCTGAACATGACAGTCACCTCACCCTGGATTTGATTGTGACTTACGTTGCTGCAATCACAAAAAAGCATAATATTTTGTCTGAATGGAAAACTTGCAGAAAGACGTTCAAATTCAAGGCATGACTTACAGGTATTTTAGAGAAGCCATTTGTGATATGGAATAGGGAAGGCTGGCTATGAAGCCATTGCCAGCCAGGTTTCTACATTGTAAGAGAATAGTTTGATAGATTATAGAAAGACCGACAATGATTCACCAAAATGACACTAAAAAACAATGCTTACAATCTTTGCACGTTTGGAGGAAGTTGAAATGGAATCTGGTTTCCAAGATTGTTGTTACTAATATCGCTGCAAAATGCCATCAGCAGATATTATCAAAATACGTAATTTAACTACTAGGATTTTTGACAAACTTGGAGATTCCTTTCTCTTACAAAGCAGTTACAGATGTCAATCTATCCAGCTGGTATCCCATATTCCCAAAGAGTCCTAACCCTGATATCTTTCTGATGAAAATACACAGAAAAGTGGATCAATCAGATCGTGGTTAACAGTTAAGAAATGACGAAAACATTATAAAGATTTGAAGAGTTCATATGAAATCACATTTCTGTAACTCTTGAGTTTGAGCATGTAATACCCATCCAGGACTCCCCACAAGGATCGCCACCACTTGAGCTCCACTTGGTAAGGTGCTGTGGTGAATTCAAACTACTATACAGGATATTCAGAGCAGATGCTGTATATACAAGTAATTTTGTCAAAATTACAGATACAAACAATTAATCAGATTGTAAAATCTACGCATCAATGTGACCTAGCATTGCAACAGCTGATTAAAAAGCAAGCAGCAACAGGGACAGAATTACTTCAAACAAGTCAAATTTATATAACTTCAATGTGAATCGGTTGAAGTGTGCAACTGGGCGTGCCTCGTTGAATGTCATTCTTAAATTTACTATAAACTTGTGCTAATACTCTTATTTTCTTGAGCCAAAACTTCGATATCAAACTATGAACTGCCTAAAATTGCACAGAAAGATATGTTATTGATGTTCCCATTTTCAATATCTGAATAACGAAAAGAGCCCCAGAAAGCAAAACAACAGCAGCATTCTTGTTTCAGAATCATCACAACTAAACACAGACTTCATCTTTGCACTTATAGAGCTAACTTTGCAATCTTATCCGCCCCAACTAATGTAATATTTGTTATTTCCCAGCACATTCAGTACGAACCAAGTGCCATTGCAAGAACCCCAACAAGCAATTAATATATCCAATACTTCCACCCCCAACCCCCCAAACACACACACACACACACACACACACATCACATATATTGAAACACATGAATACGACAAATCTCAATAAGGACATTGAAAAAGGTATACTAATAGAAGTGCATGACCATCAGTTGTATCTGTTTCCGCATTGATGGAGCTCAGAATGCCAAGAAGCACCGCCACCTCCACCACCTTTCTCATCTCTCTCCCTCTCATCGTCTCCTTTAGCCCAACTCTTCAAATAAGAAAAATCCAAAAAGCCCAGAACCAAAAAGGCTTTAGCTTTATCAATGTCTAGACAGGCAGCCCTTTTCTCAACTCTCTTTTCTGGGAAACAAAAAATTCTGTACGTATATGTATATATATTATCTCAATCACAATCACAATGACGGAAATTCAAGAATCATATTGCGCGCACTTTCCATGTACCCATTCTCACAAAAGCTGGCAGGCATGATCTGCTACAAGAATCCAAAGCCGCAGATTTCTTCTCTCTCTCTTTCATTCCTATTTCCTACATGCCTTGAAATAGATAACACAGACACACACGCACTGAGCTATATATTCCAAGCAAGTTTGTTTATTTGTTATACGGTACCATACTACGTCGATAATCTTGGCAAGTATTTCTCTTATTTTATTGCATCTTTTAACCTTTCTCTTGCAATAGAAATCACAGAATACAGGAGTGATTTATAGAAATAGGATTTTTGTCAGATGGGCACGCACAGAAGAGAAAGTCACGGGCTCGCATAAAAGGCTGTCCCTTTTTTGACTTGACATTGCATTTGTCGATGCCCCTTTTCTTTACTTTTATTTTTCTTGAAGTTATATGAAGACTTCCTTTTCTTTCAGTGAGCTACGCATTATTTTGATTTTCTTAACTAAGTATTTAATATATGATTTTTTTATCATTTTATAATTTTTATGTGTTCAATATTTTTATTTGACATAAGCGAACATAACCGTAATACAATTTGTTTGTGAAATACTAGAAATAGCAATTTTGACAAAATCAACACATATGAACTTATATGATGAAAACCAAGAATATATTATTTTTACACTTTGATTTTTTTTTTTAATTGAATGACACATTTGTTAAAAATCAAATTTCCCCAAGTGTTGGACTCCCTCTAAAGTGCCAAAAAGCTTAGCTTCGGCGATCTAAATCGTGGATAATTTTAATACACTTTTGTTAAAGTAACACGAGATTTAGAGGTTAAAAAAAATTCTATAACTTGGATATGTTTTTGTTGTTTATTTATTTATTTACATGTACTATTTTAAAAAAGAAAACTCTTTTGTCTAATATAGCAGTTATTTATAATTAACTGTTTAAATTGCCCTTTTATCTATCCAAATATTAAACAGTATAATTCATTTTAAAGGATAAAGTAAAGAATTCAACAATTTAGATACCAAATTTATGATATTGCAAATTTACCCTCATTCTTATAAATTCCAACCCACCATTTTACAATCCATATTAAGAGGGTGTTTGGGAGAGCTTATAAGCTCCTCGCAATATCTTATAAGATGTTTAAAAATTTAAAAGTTGATAAAAAAAATTTGATAATTTGAAAAAAAAAAGAGTTTATAAGATTCTAAAATAAGATATTAGAAGTTCATAAACTCTATTTAAAAAAAATAAAGAGATCCTAATTTATTTTTAAGTTCCTAACCAACTCTTTTATTTTTAACCATTTTAATTATAAAATTGTCATTATTAGCATCTTATAAGTTCTAAAATCTCATTTCATCCAAATATTTATTTTAAAAATAAAATTTAATATCTTATAAGCTCCAAAAATATTTTATAAAACATAAGAGTTTATAAGATATTTAAAATAAGCGTAGCGAAACACCCCCTAAATCATTTCAAAATCACTTCCACTTTCCATTACAGTTATTAGACTTCAACCCACAGCCGGTATCTTAATCCAAAACTAAAAATTAAAACTACCTTGTGTTGTTGTGTGGAACGGTGTTGCCTTCGTTTGTGCCTGCAATCGGTTTGTTTCTATCCAAATTTATTATTTTCTTTTGTGTTCTTTTTATTATGTGAATATTTTTTGAAGATTGTTTTGGTTCTCTTTCTGTTTGTGCATAGAAAAACATAAAATCAGTGCCATAGTTTTCTCTATGGTTTGATTTCTATTCTTTTGTGTTCTTTTCAGTAGTGTGATTAATTTTTTTGTCCTCTTTTTTTTTTTTTTTTTCCAGAGAAAAATACAAGTTCAACGCCAATTTTTTTTCCTCAAATTTGATTTTTATTCTTTTCTGTTTCATTTTTTTGTGTTCTTTTCAAGAGGTGACTAATATTTAAGTCCTCTTTTTTGGCAAAGAAAAATACAAGCTCAATGCTATATTTTTTTAGGTGTAAATTTTTAGTATTTTTAATTGAGGAAGTAAGGAAATAGAAGAATATCTTATGGAAATTTTCCAAGGCTGTCCAGAGAAGTTTTGATTATGATTATCTTCTACTGTTCTTTTGACATATTTTTGTATTTTAAAGGCCCAGCCCAGAAGCCATTAAGAATGTCCATGAAAAATGGGCCTTAGTCCAACTGAGGAACGTTCTTGGTTCGTACAACGCACAAGTTTGAATTAGATTGGATTGAATTGAATTGAATTGAATTGAATTGAATCGTACCTCTAAATTTCCAACGAACTCCAATATTTTCTTCACTCTTTTTTTAAATTCCTTTTTGGTCCAGTTTTTATTTTCTGCAATTTTATCACATCATCACTTATTACTTCGTACGTACGTAACTATAATACAACAATTTAGGTTCATTCGGACAAGGAATACTAGCAAAAGAAAAAACGAGAAAAGAACAAATGTTGGATCAGATCATCTTTTTACCTTTTGACATCTTTACGAGGAAATTCAGGGCACCTCACATCCAACGTCCTAGTTTTCATGATGTCATTTGTCATACAGTGCATGGCAATGTGGAATCTTAATGCTTGTAATTTTGTGAGATTACTATAAATTAAAATAAGAATTTCCGTTAGTTATTATCTTTCATCACAATTTTTTGGTTAACCATCTTATGAAGAAATTGTGATTAAATTTGTACCAAATGATATTGAGTATACTTCACATCTTTGTTGGAAAAACAAGCGAATTTTTTCTTTGTAAAATTATTATAGTTGATATTATATTTAATTTACAATTTTATCATGATTCCTTCGTTACTTGGGAGAAAAATCCTCATGAGTTTGATTTTTTGAAGCGTCAAGAGAGAATTTCATTTAGTTATACGATATATGGATGGGATATGAAAGCCAACTATCTTGAGGTATTGTTTAGTTATCGCACACTTAATGGAAGATTTTGTCTTGAAAAAGGCATATTGAATGGTTCGAAGAGGAATAATTTATAAACCATTCCAATACTCAATCCTTTCAATGTGGGATAACTAGGTATCATTGTAGTCTTCATCAATCAATAGGCTTTGGAAGAAGCAAATAGCTGTCATTCTCACAGATGGCGCCATATTATGATGGTTTGATCCGTCAGCAATATGAAGGGATAGTTGTGTGAAGATGGTGTTCTACTGACATGTATCTTGTGGGAAATTTTGTCCTAAAAATACATCATGTGCCTCTTTCCAAGTTCCTTAATTGTGAGAGCTATATCACTAGTTGTATCGCATTTGAATGAATTGAGGGTTTTGAGATAATTTATAAGTTACCTTTCTTTTTCATTCTTCGAATCATCTTTTTAGGATAAATTTTTTTATTAAATGTATATCAATAAGACACCACATCGAAGCGACTAACCCTTTATATCGACAACGAATCAAGCCAAATCCATCTTGATTTAATAGAGTAAATAGATACGTTATTTTCACAAATCTCGTTTCTAATTTTATATCATGATGTAACATGTATCTTTCCTTATTTTAATCATAAAATAGATAAAATAAATTTAAAAATAAAATTTTGTTCATCAATAAAATCTGATGAATCGGATCTAGTCCAAAGTTGTGTTGGCCCATGATGCAGTGTTTTATTTTTAAAATATTGGTCCACAATGCGAGTTTGCATGAAATCACAATAATTCTAAAAAGGTAACAAAGTAATCCACACTTTTATATTTTAAAAAAAACAACCACAACAACAAAAAAATCGAAGTAATCCACACACACGCCGAGGTAGCGTTTAGAACTGTTAAATAAGGCGGACAAAGATTTGGACAGTGACAAGCCCATGATGTGGTAAGAGCAAATGACGACTGCAACCACTGCAGCTCCCAAACTGCAATCTGTTAATCCAGATATGCATGCCCACAAATTCCTAAGTTCCTCCACGTGACCTCCACCTTTTCCCCTAAATGCTGCAAATTTATATCCGTTATTTCTCCTCGCCAGATTGCATAAATCTGTCGTAATAACATCCTTTCTTTCTAGAAACAGCCCAAAAGACAAACCCGAAAAGAATCCAGTGTAAATGGCTGGCTTTGATGGAAACGATGCAACAACAAGTTTTGGGGATTTCAGTTTCTTGATTGTGAGCCATGAAAATGGTGGGATTTGGGACTTGTTTAAGTTCTTGGTGTTCAATGATCAAGAAAGTGGTGCAAAGTTTCTTGAAAGTGGTCAAGGTGGTGGGCTATTGGGGAATGGTGGCGGTGGGGAGGAGGATACAGCTGATCATAGGTGGGTGATAGTTGTGTCTATTATTGTGAGGAAAATTATTAAGGTTTTCGGTAAGCCCATGGAGTGGGTTGGCTATCTTGTAGAGTTCATGCTGAATCTTCTGTCTCTCAATGGCAACTTTCTTGGATTGCTCTGCAAAATTCTGCATGGTATGATGCTGAACTTAGTGGAACTGATTTTTTTTTAATTTATTATATATTCTCATTTTAAGAAATGCTCTCTAAATGATTGTAGTTTTAATCCATAATGACATTTTTATGTGTTTGTCTAAACCTTGGAGCATGATGGGATTTTTAGCTACTAGTTATAAGTTCATCATTTATGGTGTTTGGAAATAATCCTGCTTAGAATATTGTCAAACTGCATGCTGATTCATTGGTTCTAGTTCTACCTCTTAGTTCGAAGAGTTTTGATTGAGGATGCCCCCACATCAGGTTAATTTCATGTTGGAATTTAGGTGCTCCTTTGGATTTAGAGTACAAGAACTTTCGGTGTTATTCGGGAGTTCATAATTTCAGGGCATAATTTCTTTGTAGAAACTATTCCTATAGAACCTCAAGGAGTTAAACTTGGAGTAAAACGAAATCAGAATGACACAATTGAAACTTTCCTGTCATCTGGATCCTGTTTGTTATGTAACATTTCAGTTTGAGAATTTTTGGGACACTAATATGATGTTGCATTTGATTAAAAACTTCATGAGGTATCACGCACAGTTGTGTTCGTAAACACAATGATTTGTGAATAGGAAATGTGGTAATCCCGAAAAGAGATTCAGAAACATTCATAAGTGCAATCGGACATTTAGATGGACGTGTAGACCTGTTCAAGATTGAGACATTGTCCGAAGAAATTAGTTGGCCTGATTCTGAGAGCAAAACTTGGCAAATGTCAATGGGAAGCCAGGCTCTAATGGACCTGTGTATGATGGCTTCCAAATTAGCCTACGAGAATGCTAAGGTTGTCAGAAATGTCGTAGATCTTCATTGGAAGGTTACGTTGTCCTATGTTGCCCCTTTATTTACTGCCATATGATTGCAGAAAATGAATAATTTCTTGGATGTTAACCTTTGTAACCCCTCATTTCCTTAAAGCAGATGCATTTTGTGGACTTCTACAACTGCTGGAATGGTGAGGAACAATGGCTTCAAGTTTACGTAACATTTATTTATGCCTAATATACATAAAGTTTCCATGGAAATCCCTATGCTTCTTGAGGAAGACAAAGGCCCCTACGTATTCACTTTCTCATGCTTTGCGTATCAGATTATCAGAAAGAGATGTCGACCCAAGTTTTCATCATGTGTGATAAGCCAAAAGATGCAAATTTGATACTCATTAGCTTCAGGGGCACAGAGCCGTTCGACGCTGATGACTGGATCACTGATTTCGACTACTCTTGGTATGAGATTCCAGAACTTGGAAAAGTACATATGGGATTTATAGAAGCCTTAGGTTTGGGCAACAGAGTTAATACCAACACATTCCAGGAGCATCTTCAGGCAAAAAATGCCAAATCTTTGAATCCAAACAGTGTCGATGCAAAGGTTGTCTCTTCCAAAGGTCATGACGGTGAATCAAGCTGGCCTTCAGGTACTGACAGGGAGCTCATACCAGCAATGGTAGAGAAGACTGCATATTACACTGTCAGAAGTAAACTCAAGGATTTGCTCAAAGAGCACAAGGATGCGAAATTCACAGTCACAGGGCATAGTTTGGGAGGGGCCCTGGCCATATTGTTCCCAATGGTGCTAGTGCTGCACGAGGAGGATGAAATCATGAAACGGTTGTTAGGCGTCTACACTTTTGGACAGCCCAGAGTTGGTAACAGACAGACAGGGAGATACATGGAAGCCCATATTGAACATCCTCGGTCCAAGTACTACAGAGTAGTATACTGCAATGATCTTGTTCCTAGGTTGCCTTATGACAACAAAACATTCTTGTATAAACATTTCGGCATATGTCTATACTACAACAGCTTCTATCTTGAGCAAGTAAGAAATTTTTATCATCTCCATTTGTTTCTGACCATTCTTCCATAGCTTTTGTTCACATACTAACATGACTAACATTTGTTGATCTTCTGCAGGATGTTGATGAAGAACCAAACAGAAATTACTTCGGTTTGCTATATCTTGTTCCAGAGTACTTAAATTCCGTGTGGGAGTTGCTAAGAAGTTTGACAATGGGTTACATATATGGGTCGGGGTACCGGGAAACCTGGGAATCCTTTCTTCTGAGGATAGTGGGACTGGCTGTTCCTGGTCTTTCAGCTCACAGCCCTGTGGATTATGTGAACTCTATACGGCTTGGAAGAACGAGAACAAGAGCTGCTGAAATGATGTCCTTATAGAAGTCTCCTATATGACACATTCAAAATAACTTCTGCTGTATGGAAACTCTTTCGTTTCTGGATATGAAGCCTTGGCATGCAGGTTTTAATAGAATCCCTTTTGTTTTAGTGTGACTTTGCAGTGTCTGTCGTTGAAATTGCTGTGTTTAGAGGGCTAAGAATGTGTAGAATGCGCCAGTCGGGAATCTTTTTCTTTGCAATGGGTTTCACCATTGCTGGAATGATCAGAAAGCAATTTGATTCTAAGGTCATTTCGTGGCTCGTCTTGTATAATAAAATAGAAATATTGAGATTATTCGTCTAAGTGGCATGCATGTACAACTAGTTCAGATTTTCTATTTTAGTTGATGTTTCATTTTGTATTCCTACTTTATAAATACATGTCGAGGGTATTAAATAGTTAATTTAAAAAATTATTTGATTGTGGAATGGAATAGAATTCTATTTTTTTCACCGTGCATGGAATTATATATATATATATATATATATGTATATTTTTTATTAATTTGGAAAAAAAATGTGTGATTATTTATCTCTAATCAAAAGGGTTCAATATTTTGTACAACTGAGGGAGCCCATTTGTTGAATAACAGAGTGGGTTTGGGAGACTGCATTTTGGGCTATGCCCATTTTAAAAAAATGACTTCAAAAGTCCAATTTAAGTGTTTGTACCAAAAGAGAAATCCCTGATTTAAACCAAAATCGAATTAAAGCTTGGATTAATTAATTAATTAGTTGACATAGTTGTGGCTAATCACAGCACAGTAACCCAAACGGACATGTGACGGTCATTTGTTTATGCTTACAGGCTGGAGTTTCAGTGAATAGTTTTCAATTTTGTTGACTCTGTCCGATTTTATTTTATCCTATTTTTGAGTCACACCCTTCTCTAGATGATTTAATTGGATAATATTCTTTATCACCACTCGATCACAAGTGACACAAAGCATCAAAAGAAATTTGCTTATTGAAAAATAAGCAGCACGTGTATTAAGTATTAACTAAATCAAAAAATTCTTGAGATTAACTTTGATGTAATTTAGGGCATAAAATGTTCAAAAAACTCCTAAAAAGATAATAAATATCCAAATATTTTAAAGGATTTGTATTTTATTTATTTATTTATTTTTAATGGATCAGGTATGGCTTCAACCCTACACCCACGTACCTCGCTATTATAGTTGCTGGATACCTAATAATCCAACCAACCTGTTATCTCTATACGAGACCGTCCCACTGGCACAATCATTTGGTGTTGACATCATAGCACAAAATACTAGTAATAGTATCCGAGTTCGAAATTCTCAAAACTCAAATTTTAATCTTTGGATCTCTCAACCTAAATCTGATCCAATTTTAAACTTGACGGACTCTTGTCCCATTCAAGAATTGAAGTAAAACGTATCAAACTAATTAGATTATTATGAATTTTTATGTGGTATCAACTCTATTAGAAGAAATAAATTTAATTTGTTATAGATAAATAAACTCTAAAATTGAAAAAACAAATAAAAGGATCCAAACTACCCTCCATCCTGATGAGATTGAAAGTCATTTTTAGTTAATTGGATAGTGTTTGGGCTAATTTGACTGGAAAGATCGAATGATTCAACAGTATGATCTTCTTAGGTTGAAATCTACAATTAATAGCAAATGTCAGACTAGCCGAGGTGCCCCGACTAAGGCACTCTGACGCTCAAGTTAGTACTAGTCGAGTGAGATAATCGAGCAGTAGAGTAAGAACATATAGTGATATGGCATACTTGGAGAGTGGCTAGCAAAGGGGTATTTATAGCCTTCTTCCGGTGGATGATATGTTTAAGATGTCCCTATCAAGTGTAGAGGGCTCTTATCCTTACTTAGGAGTTGTTGGTCATTTCCACTGCTAATACTATTCTAGGTAGCATTATCTACTACTTTCTAGGGTGAATAGTATTCTAGAGGTGCGCCCCCCTGACAGAATTGGAAGCAAAGGTGGTACAGGGGTGGCACGCTCCATTAATGTGAAGGTAAGTTGCTTATCAAATCATTGAATATGGTAAAGATATAATTTAGTGCCAGAGTAAGTACTCTAGTCAACGATGATCGACCAGACAAGGTGGTCGACCAGAGGGATGATTAGACAGACTAGGCGGCTTGAAGCCTCTTATCGAATAGAGTTGAGAACTATCCGCTCGATCAGGCGATTGTGGTCAAGTGACCCAGCCCAATTGGATTTGAAAATGCCGTTAAGCTTCGAATGTTAAATGGGCCTAAAAACCCTCTTTGGAGTCGATAGTTTGTTAGGCTGGACTTGTTAGGCTATCCCATATCATGAGTCCCCCCCACTCACAATCCTGATCAAGCATGTCAATGGGAAAGAGCAGAGAGTAGATAACTTAATGACGATTATGCATATTTGATCAGGGTTTTTGAATTCTCAATTTGGATTTTTGAATACTCAACTAGGATTTTGTGCATTTAATGCATCAGTTACATTATGGTATATGAAGCGCCAAGAGGCAGTTGTGCAATTATTACTGCCGCTTGGGTTCCCGTGTCCAAATGTTTATAAATAGGCAGGGTAGAGATATTCATTTTTCACTTTTACTAAACCTGGTCTGGTCGATTCTTGCCATCAGAGCCCTTAACCCTTTTTGTATTTTAGAGCTTTCTAGCAAAAAACTGTAAGTTCTTCTCTAAGTTTCTATTTTTTTTCGTTTGCTTTGTAAAGATGTCAAGTTCATCATATAGTGAGGACACTAGGTCCCAAAATGTACACTTCTAGTGGGAGGTTTGGGGTAAGAGCGCATCTAAGAGTACATCTGATAGTTCGTCGGGCGACAACTCGAGTGTTGAGAGGGCTATTTTTGGGGGTGAGGTTGGCCCACGTGAAGTACCAGCATCGCGTGGTCGATTGTTTACCCCTGACCATTATAGTGAGATAGTCTCCAAAATCTCCTTTACTGACCTAGTTTGAATTAGAGAGATGTGCCATATTCTAGAGAAGTACGAACTCCTGGTGCTTGAACCGCGAGGTAGGATGCATTGACCTCTAAGGGGGTGCATAATGGTGTTCAAGGAGGGGTTTAGATATAACCTTAGGTTTCCTTTAGCACTTACAATAGTCAACCTCTAGGGGACTTCGAGATTTGCATAACACAGCTCTTACCAAACTACTTCACCACCATATATAGTTTTGTTGTGCTAATGCATTTGTTTGGCTAGCCAGCTTCTTTTTCCAATTTTTCTAACCTATTCCACCTGCCTATGTCCTGAAAATTGGGTAGCATCAAAGAGTTCGGGTTTTATTACTTGACAGCACACCCGCATCGAAAATTCTTGGTAACCTCCTCCTCATCATATGTCCAAGAGTGGAAAAAACACTATCTATATGTTCGAGGGCCTAGTAAATTTAACATTCCTAAAGGGTAGTGGAAGGGGCATGTTGAGATGTCGGGGAACCAAATGCCAAGTTGGACCAACACTTTTGTTTGGGACTTGGTCAAGTTTGGGCAGATTGAAGCCTTTATTCTGACTGAGAAGAGATGACTTGGTCAACCCACAGCTGGGCGACCAACTAGGTAAAAAATTTTATCGATTGTGATAATTATATATTTTCACTCTTTCTGCTCGGTTCTAATCATTCTTTGTTTTGTCCTTTGTTGGCAGATCGAGAAGAAATCACAACTTGTGGTTGACAAGAGGCATTGGCTAGGGCCCAAAGATATGATGAACACCATTGAGTGGCTGCTTGACGAGATGCGCCTCTTATGGGGGAGCCCATATCCTCAACCACCGTCCCAGCCATGTGCAAATCGAGCAAATGCCCCAACCCACTCAATCAGTAGAGGATGTTCAATACAGCCCTGTAGGTTGGGGTAAAAGATAAATGACCGAGCATGGAAGCTCGACGCCCAAAACGACAGCAGGCAAGAAAGGTAAGCAGAAAGGCGATCACCAACTATAACTTGTTCGGCAAGCATAGCAATAAGGTCTTGTTCCAAATACCTAAGCTACCGTCACCCTAGTTTGGACCTGCCCTAATATGGAGATGATGAATTCAAGCTCTATTATATCATTGAGGATGATAGGCGCTAATGCACTCAAATGTATAGTAGTTGGGCTCTTTTCTGTCAACCAACAAAAATTCATAGGCCTGAGCCAAGTCGGCGCGCTCAAGGCTCTGGCCTACCATTACAATATGGTAAGTGTGAGGTCAATTACTTTCTCATCGATTTCTGCTTTCAACTAATTATATTATTTAATGATAATCTCTATTTTAAGTGAGCCAGCTCGGGTACCATTTTTATTGTCGATTGGTGTTGGTTCTCGCGGGTTGCAAAGAGTTGCAGGAGGGAAGGGAGTTGGAAACTCTCAAGGTACAGCTCAAATCCTCCAAACTGTGGGTTGACCAGCTGACCTTTAGGAACAACTTAATTTGAAGGACTAACAGCTAATTGAGGTTATGGAGGAGAGGAGCCGAATGGACTCCGTGCTAAAGAAAGCTCATCTGGATATGCAAGTGAGCTACTCATTTGGTCAATCAGTTGGTCGTGCTGTTGTGCTTGAGGAGGTTTTAGCAGCATTCTCTCGATAGGTCCCTATGATGCAGAGGGAGGTGGTGAAGCAATTTATGCTCTGCTCGGTCTTCCAGGATACGAGTGTGGTTCTCTCAATTGATGATACCCACGGTGCATTTGAGAAAGCCGTGAAACAACTCGAGCACCTAGGCTATGCCTTCTGGGCTAAGGATAAAGACAGAATAAGCCCGGCTCTAGATGAGAAGCTACAGCCTTACTTAAAATTTGAAGAGGCCGCAGTCGATGGAGATGGGAAAAGGGATACTATGATGAATACCCCCATCAAGTTCATGACCAAATCTCAGTAGAAGCAGGTTGAGGTCGAGAGTAAGCTAGCTAATCTGGTGAAGGAGTTCACCTTTACTGAGGACTTTACTATCAAACTGAGGGATGGGCAGGTTGATGTCGCCCAGTAAATGCTACGTCCAACTAATTTTATGGCCAACGTGGTGGGATACTTGTAGCCAGTGTAAGCCATTTTACCCTTTGCTTCCACAATGCCTGAGCCTAACCAAGACTTGCAGAAGGGTGCCCAGGCCGATCGATCTGATGGTACTGGGTAAAGCCATAATTGAAATTCAAACTCTTTTTATTTTTTTTCTTTTTTTTCTATTTTTGATAATGAAGGCTATCCTTCTATTATAATGAGCATTTCACTTAATAAAATATTATTTTGATTGTGCTCAATGTGTATCCAAGCCATTTTACATCTTTCTTGTCGAATGCAACTGTTT
The DNA here is from genome assembly GCA_014898725.1 of Jacaranda copaia. Lineage (NCBI taxonomy): Eukaryota > Viridiplantae > Streptophyta > Magnoliopsida > Lamiales > Bignoniaceae > Jacaranda > Jacaranda copaia. Next base: position 14,744 of record JACGDI010005420.1, on the reverse strand, counting down.
CATCGCAATTATGAGATTGATAGGTTGATAACCACGTTAATTAACAAGAAAACCAACAACTTTCTCATCGATTTAGGTTACTGTTTGAGAGATACACATGGTTTCATCAAAGTACATTCAATGATCTATTTTCAAAACTTACCTCAACTTTATAGTCGAGTTTCATTACTCTTGGTCAAGTTTGAGGTTTCTTAACTTTGCAGCGATACTCTGACTTATTGACTGACTACAGGGTTAATTGCATTATTTGGACTAAAAAATCTTAAGTTGGCAATGCGTAACTGCTTTTAGGTCGACTGCAGGGTTGACTTGAAGTTGGGGCTTGAAGCCTTAAACTTGCAATTGGAAGCTACTTTTGGGTCAACTACAGGGTCAACCTAAAATTAGTTTGGCAACTAAAAGTTGCTCTTAGGCCAACTATAGGGTCGACCTGACATTTGATTTGGCAACGTGTAGCTACTTATGAGTCAACTGTGGGGTTGACTTAAAACTTGATTTAGTAGTGTGAAGCTGCTTTTAGGTCAACTATGGGGTCGACTTGAAACTTGGGGTTGTGCGAGGTAGATGCAATATGACAATACAAGTAAATGATAGCAGTATTGCTGGAACTTTATTTAATCACAAAATACGAAGATGATTATAGTATGCTTTTATATATAGAATTTCTTCAAGTTGATGGCATTCCATGGATGAGGGAGCTTTTCCCCAGTGACATTAGCAAGTTAATAAGCATTATGCTTTACTACCTTCACAACCGTATAGGGTCCCTATCATTTGAGGTCAAGTTTGCCAACATTTTTAGATATTTTCACTTTTTTGAAGGCCAGGTCTCTGACCTTAAAATGGCAAAGCCTAACCCTTTTATTGTAGTTGTTTGCCATCTTTAATCTGTAATGCTGCATGGTGTTGTAGGTTTGTTACCTTCGCTCATCAATAGTCTTAAGATCGAGCTTTCTTTCTAACGTGTTTCTGAGCAGGTGGAAGTGAATTACTCGAGCTATATGCTGTATGAGTTTTGAGGGGATTACTTTCTTGGATCCATAAACTAAGCTATAAGGGCTATGACCTATGGCTATGCGGGAAGTTGTCCTATATGCCCACAACACACTTGGGAGGCTGTTTGCCCAATTCGACCCAGTATCTTGGATTCTAATTTTTAAGGGGTCGAGGATTGTCTTACTTGTCACCTCTGTTTGGCCATTCGATTTAAGGTTATCCACTGAAGTAAAATGTTGAGTGATTCCTAAGGCCTCGCACCAACTTAAGTATTTTTGCTCTAGAACTAGGTCTCATTGTCTGAAATGAAGATCTTAGGTAGACCGAAATGATAGATAATATTTTTTCAAATGAAACTTTTGATGGCTGCGTCAGTTATCTTTGGGATAGCTTCGACTTTGACCCACTAAGTGAAATACTCAATAGCCACAATTTTAAACTTTCGCTGGCCTATTAACTTTAGCAGTGAACCCAAAATGTCGATCCCCCACTAATTGAATGGCCAAGAAATCTAAACATTGACCATGGGCTCAGCGGGTTGATTTGGGAAGTTGGAATGAACTTGGCATGATGGATATTTTCAAGCAAAATCAACAGCGTCTTTCAACAAGGTCAGCCAAAAGTATCCGTACCTAATGATTTTATGAGCGAGGGATCTTCCTCTTGAATGGTTCCCGCATATGCATACGTGGATATCTTGTAAAATCTCACGAGCTTGGTCGGGATCTAAGCACCTTAGGGGTGGTCTAGAGATAGACCTCTTATACAGCTGGTCATGCTCGTCGAGTGCAAACTTAAAAAATTGTTCATGAAAGCGACGATCTTTATTTTTATTTTCAAGGATCGTACCATGACTTAAGTAAAGTTTTATTGAATCCTGCCATGAAGGAACTATCTTGTTGATGCTCCTCACCAAGTTCTTCTCAAAAGAGTTAATCGATGGCTTATCAGTGATAAAAAAAGTTATCATCTTGTCTTTTGTGCCTCTGGTCAAGCTAGCAAATTTGAATAGGGCATCTACACACTCATTCTTAGATCGAGGTACCTGAATGAGGGAGAATTTTTGAATGATTGCTGTAATATTTTGACCTCCACCACATATTGACTCATTGCTGAATCCTTGGCCTTAAAATTTTTCTTAACCTATTCCACTACCAACTATGAGTCCATGATCACAACCAGGTGGTCGATGCCTCGATCGAGTGCCATCCTCATTCAAGTGAGGAAGGCCTTGTATTCTACTTCATTATTAGTAACTATGTAATCAAGTTTGATCGCCACTTTTGCTCCCCCTCCTGATGTGGTCGATGATCCATCAATGTGTAAAGTCTAAGTAAGAAGAAATTCGTTGCTTTTTTTGGTAGATCAACTTGCTCAATGATGAAGTTAGCAAAAACTTGCCCTTTAATAGCTATTCTAGGTTGGAAGGTGATATCAAATTGTTAACCTCCTAGATATGTCTGGCTTCAAGAGCACTTACTTCAACGGCTGGTTCGTTAATACTATCATGGCTTGAGATTGGAAATATGGACGCAACTTTCAAGCTACGATGACTAAAACAATGGCAAACTTATCGATCTCCAAGTAGTTATGTTTTGGTCCTTGGAGGTACTTACTGCAATAGTAAACTGGTCAATGACTTCCATCTCTGGTCAAGACCAAGATCGAATTGATTGATGCTTTTGAGACAGCCAAGTGTATGTGAAGTACCTCTCCAAGTTTGGGTTTCATGAGCATAAAGGGCAAGGATAAATACTATTTTAATTCGATTGGAGCCCAATCACATTGTTCATTCCACTGGAAACCCAACTTCTTGGCATTTCTGAGAATCTTGAATAAAGGTAAGCTCTTACCAACCAACCGAGCGATGAATCTCCTAAGGGCAATAATCCTTCCGACTAGCCACTGTACATCGCTGACTATTTGAGGGGGAGTAATGTCTAATATGGCCTAAATTTTCTGTGGATTGGCCTTAATACCTCGTTGATTGACCATATAACCCAAGAATTTGCCTCTTTGAACCCCGAACGTATACTTGTTTAGGTTTAGCTTCAAACCAAAAGTTCTCAATACAACAAAAGTGTGATTGAGGTTGAGTAAATGGTCCTTGACCTTCCCTATTTTTACAATCATATCATCGACATTAACCTCCATAGACTTGCAATCTTATTCTTGAACATAAAGTTGACCAATCTCTGGTAGGTTGCTCCAACATTTTTGAGTCCAAATGACATGACCAAAAAGCAATAAGCACCATTTGGAACTATAAAAGAGGTTTTATCCCTGTCTTCAGGGGCTATGAATATCTAATGATATCTTTGAAATGCATGCATCATACTTAACAATTCACAACCAGCCGTGAAATTTACTAGTAAATTTATTCGAGGTAGGGGATAAGGATCTTTAGGGTAAGCTTTATTCAAATTGGTAAAATTATTATATATGCGCCATTGTCCCTTATTCTTGAGGATGAGTACAACATTACAAAGCCAAGAAAGATATTGAATTTCTACAATATAGCATGTATTTAAGAGTTTCCTGACTTCCTCTTCGATGATTTGAGTACTCTCAGCATTGAATGTCCTCTCTTCGATACTATTCAGAAGTGGAACTATAGCTTTCCGTAAGTCAACAAGTTTGATGAGATTTTTGTCCTAGCCCTGGGAGTTAAAATTCAAAATATTCTATGAATAATTTTTCTCCCCTTTTAGACTTCGAAAGTTTCGAATTGATATTTGTGACGCTTAGGAGCCCATTTTGATGGCTTAAATTAATTGATTAATGCCACTAGCATTTTATTTAGTTATTATTTATGCACTCGAGCCCGTTTATTTATTATCTCACTGTTGTACTTTTAGGTGGGGATTGATATATAAAAATAGAATTATATGGGAGTAAAATAATTTTAAAAATAGAATGATATTCGTATAATTTATTCTATGATTGGTATGTACAATAAATGAGAAAGGAATGGAATCGTCATTCCCTCTTTGATTCCATTCTAATGATTGGTATATAGGAATGACAAGTAGGAATAGAATAAATTTTTTAAATGATCAAATTACCTTTTCGAAAAAAGTTATTAAAATAAAAGTATTTATTAGTAAAATATTTTTTTATATAATATCGTAGATATTTTTTTTGAATAAGTCTATAATTATGTAGTTTTAATATCACTTTTAATATTAATTAAATTACAGAAGTAAATATATGCATTTTATATGTTATCAACAAGTTATATATGTTTACACAAAAAAGTAGAAACACAATTTCTTTTATTATTTGAAGAACTGTTGATAAAATGGACAACTCTTCATTTATTAATTTTGTATATATTTTTTAGTTATTCGAAGATACGCGGAGATAAATAATATTTTAAACTATGTATATTTCATTAGCATGGACCAAGTCGATGATACTTCTATTTTTTTTATTATAAAAATTGAGGTGTACATAATTATTCTTATTTTGATTGTTTATTATTATTTTTAATATTTATAATAATTTGATAATTTTTATAATATTACTAAAATATATATATGAATAAAATATATAATTAAATAAAAACACATAGCAATCAAATAAGTTAGAATATAATATCAAATATTTACAAAGTGAAGATATCTTTTCTTAAATATAGAAGTACTTTGTTAAATTATGGAGAGTTATTTTATTAATAAAAAAAAAAAATAAGTTCATTCCCAATTGATTGGAAATAGCTAAACTCATGGGGAAGGGAGAGAATGGCTAAATTCATCCTTTTGGGACTGGGAACTCTAACAAGAATGAGCATTCCTATATCTAAATTATACCAATTATGGATTTAGGAACGGACTTGAGAATATCCATTCAATTCCTATTTCATTCATGCGCACCAATCATACCATTAAGGTATTATTTTTTTCACATCAATCTTAAATTGTATTATTTTAATAAAGGCACCCAAATGAAAAAAAAATTAATAGTTTATAGATTGATTCAAAATTGTTGACCATTTAGGAACAAGATCACCAAACACAAATACTCAGGAGTATCAAGGAATTATCCTATTGGCACTCAACAGAGAATTTTATCCTCGAAAAATGTTTCAAATAGTGAAAGATAGAATTAATTATTTATAATCTAGGCCAAAAACTATAATTAAAAAGATTTTATATATAATTATGTTTGTTATAGTTTTTGAGAAAAATAATCAATATATTATATTAACATCTAGCATTTATAATTAGTTCTATTGCAAAGAATTTATAATAAATTTTGAGATTCAGTTTATAATTAACTTATAATTTATTTAACTTAGTAATAAAGTAATTTGATAAATAATAAAAGTAGATACTGCTATAATTAATTTGATGTTCAATATTAAAATGAATTCTGAGTTTGGGTTTATTATTACTAAAATTACTCGTGTTCTAATAATTTATTATGAATTTATTTGTCATATTCCATGATCATTGTTGGTAATAGTTTTGATATTTATAAGTTTTTATAGTAATTGCTATCATAATTAAGTCTGGTAGTGGCAAATGGGTGGGTTGGGTTGGTTATGGGTTGGGTCATTATGGGTTGGGCATAAAATGGATTTATATTTATGGATTGAAAATGGATTGGGTTGGTCCAATACACAAAAAGAAAAAAAAATATAAACTTTTTACTAAATATAGTGTTATATTATTTTATTAAACTATAATATTTTTGTATTTATTTGATGTATATTAATTAATTATTATCAAATCCTTGTTAATCATGTAAAATCAAATCAAATTATGTAAATGCATAATTTACTTATTATTTTATAATTTTACATTTTTTATTTTAATACAAAATAACAATCTTGTTCAATAAATAAAACATAACTATTTAAAATATTTTAAATTTTTAGTACAAAATATTTATATTGTACCCAACAAAATGCTTACTATACTAGTCGTATTTATTTTTTAATTTTTCCTTTTCATATTTAGTCAATATTTGCAAAAGTACTACTTATTTTATTTTTATTTTTTTCAATCTAAATCCATTATTGTTTATCACAACGATTAAATTCGAATTTGATTCGACATAAAAGTATTACTATTAGTTTAAAATAATTAAAATATGCATATATCTTGAAAAATATGTCTTTTTTAAGAATAAAAAATATAAAACAGTTAAATTTAAATTCTTATATCTACCTAAATTATTATTTTTAAATAAATACTCAAAAAATATTGAAATATAATTAATTTTTTAATTTTTGAAAATATTATAACTGAAAATGAAAATAAAGTCATGGCCCTTTCTTCATGTGAAGGCAAAGGAAATTGATATAGGATAATCCAGTAGGCCCAACAGGCCCAACTTCAAATAAGACAGCCCATGAGGCCCAACATAATACGTGATAATCGAGTAGGCCCAACAGGCCCAGCTTCAGATGAAACCGCTTATGAAGCCCAAAGGCACATCTATCTGATCGATCGGTATCAACCTCATTTGGTAAACCCCGCGATTGACCCGTATCGACCTAAGGGCCATTTCAGAAGTTTTAGTATTCAAGTCCGGTCGACATGAATCGATCTCTGGGTATAAGCTGGATGGGTCGAACCTCTCGGCACTAATGACATATGGCAGCTGATGTGACTGCTGCCAACTGATGTAACCGCCGCTGCCAACAACTCCAACAACCCTGCCAACAACTCTAGCAGGGACGTGCTCCTA
>JACGDI010005419.1:824533-859178 GCA_014898725.1 Jacaranda copaia | reverse complement strand
CAGAAATGACTATCCTACCCCGGCTATGAGAAAAGCCCAAGTGTACTTGACAAGGGCATTTGGGTAAATTAGCGTCATTATTAGATTATAAATCAGGCCAACACCACCACGCTCAAGGTATTGCCAATTTACTATTTACTATACACTCTCTATACACTTTCCATCTCACCGGAAACCTAACTTGAGCGTCGGAAAGCCTTAGCCGGGGCAACTCCGGCTAGTTCACGTTTGTTCTTATTGCAGATCTCAAGCTCAATATCATCTCAATCCACCGGACTTCCGGACCATCAAGCTCTTTGCAGCATCAATATCCTATCACTAATTCCAATTTAAAATTAATTTTGAGCTTATAATTATTTTTTTCTATGATTTTAACTTTGCATTAATAACATCAAACATTTTTCTTCACTTAATAATTCGATAACTAAGCTATGTGTCAAATTAAAAGGTTTCTATGAACTTGTATAGAAATATTGATCTTAACTTTGTAATTATTTTATATATTTATTTTAATTTTTTAATGTTTTTTTATCTTTACTATCATAGTTTTGTCTTAACTTAAATGATTTTTAATCAAGAACTAAAATTAAATAAGATTTTTCTAATCCTCAGTAAAAACTATATTATTTAATTCTTTATATTTTAAGTTTTAACTTAATATAAACTCATCCTATTTTAAGTCTAAAATAATATTACAATATTATACTTTTAAATTTTTTCAAATAACTTTTAAGCCATTAATCTTGTATTCTATGTCATTCTCATATATTTTTATTTTTTAATGCAACTATTTGTTAGCTTTTGATTGCATAATACTCTCTCTCTCTCTCTCTCTCTCTCTCTCTCTCTCTCTCTCTCTCTCTCTAATAAAGTGCATAATCACATTCATAGATTTTTGTTTTTGGATGTTTTAATTTTTTTTAGCTTCTCACTGAATAATTTTGAAATTTATTTTTTATGACATAATGTATATGAGATGTCTTTATATTTGCAAAGTTTTAAAGACTAAATTTTAAAAACTTAAATTTAATCTTACTAATTACATGATGTTTTTGCAATATTCTTACTTTTTACTTTTTTTAATAATGTTTGTAGTTCTATAATTATATTAATATGTTGTAATTTTAAAGAATCCAAGCATAGCACGGGGATAATGCTAGTACTATTATATATAGTACAATGATGTAGAACTCATAATTATACAATTTTGACCAAATTTTGAATTTTTAGAATTTTGAGTTTTTTTAATTGAATTTAAAATTTGATTTTTAGTTATTAAATTTAATATTATTTATTCCTTTTAAAGATATTTGATTTTTTGAAATCATTTTCTTGATTAGAACAATATTCTTTATTTATCTCTAACAACCAATTTATATCTAACAACCAATTTATATCTATACAACTATATATAAAAGTCTTTCAAAAGTCATTTTGTTATATTATCATGTTCTAGCATTTTTTTCACTCTATTCTTTGTGTCCTCTTTATTTTCTAGCAATTTTTTTCTTCTATCTCTTCGTGTGCATTTGTAGTTCATTATGCAAAGTGTTTATCGTTTATTTTATTGTATTGTTCACCTTTTTGATTTTTTTTTGGGGTTTATTTTAGGTATATTACATGATGGAAGAGATTTTTTGGATTTTAATGGTATAATTTTCTTTTCAACCTAAATAAAGTCTATCATTTACCTTTTATTACTATTAAATTTGTAAATTTCTATATCTTTTTTGTTACTAAGTTTATGTTATCAATTCATTTATTATGAGATTTATTGATTGTGCTTAATATTTTTAATTAAATTTTAATTTTATTAGTTACAATTTTCTCCTTAATTATTGATAAATTTTTTCATGTAATTTTTATTTTAATTTAAATTATTATATATTTAGCATTCTTTTACTCATTTTTTGAATCAAGTTATTAATTTGTCATTAAAATTTGTAATTTATTTTTCAATTCACCTTTTTTTTTTCTCATCTAAGTTTATAGTTTTATAGGATGAGATCTATTTTTTTTTTGTTTTAATATTTTTAAAATTTATTTCATTTTTTTGAATATTTATAATTTTGGAATTACGTCATTTAATTTTATTTTATATTCATATATTTGTAATTATATTTGTATAAGTATGTATAATTTGAACTCTTTTTAAAATTGTTTTATACTACATCAGTATATATTCTTAGACTATTTTTGATATATTTAAAAAAATTATGAGATGGTTATTTCAATAGAAACTACACCTATTAACTTTTTAAATTTATAACTCTAGACATTTCTTAGTCTATCAATATATATAATTTTATTTTTTTATTTTTTTAATTTTGATTATTTGAAAAGTTGACAACTTTTTTTGTTATTCACTTTTTTTCTACTATTTGTGAAATATTATATGAAGATGCAATTACATTAGTACAAAAACAATTGAGAGTGAACATAATAATTTATTTTTTTCATATTTTATTTTACATTCTAATTTCATATTCATATCTTATCACTAATTCCAATTTAAAATTAATTTTGAGCTTATAATTATTTTTTTCTATGATTTTAACTTTGCATTAATAATATCAAACTTTTTTCTTCATTTAATAATTCGATAACTAAGCTATGTGTCAAATTAAAAGGTTTCTATAAACTTATATAGTAATATTGATCTTAACTTTGTAATTATTTTATATATTTATTTTAATTTTTTAATATTTTTTATTTTTTACTATCATAGTTGTTTCTTGACTTAAACGATTTTTACTCAAGAACTAAAATTAAATAAGATTTTTCTAATCCTCGACAATAAAAATATTATTAAATTTTATTATTTTAAGTTTTAACTTAATATAAACTCATCCTCTTTTAAGTCTAAAATAATATTAAAATATTATAATTTTAAATTTTTTCAAACAACTTTCAAGCCATCAATCTTGTATTCTATATCATTCTCATATATTTTTATTTTTTAATGCAACTATCTATTAGCTTTTGATTACATAATATTCTCTCTCTCTCTCTCTCTCTCTCTCTCTCTCTCTCTCTCTCTCTCTCTCTAATAAAGCATATAATCACATTTATAGATTTTTATTTTTCGATGTTTTAATTTTTTTAACTTCTCACTGAAAAATTTTGAAATTTATTTTTTATGACATAAGTATATGAGATGTCTTTGTATTTTGCAAACTTTTAAAGACAAATTTTTAAAAATTTAAATTTAATTTTAATAATTATTTGATATTTTTGCGATATTTTTATTTTTATATTATTATTTTAGTTATGTTTATAATTTAATAATTATGTTAATATATAGTAACTTTAAGGAATCTGTGCATAGTATGGGGATAATGCTAGTACTATTATATATAGCACATTAGTATGAGACCTATAATTGTGCAATTTTGATCAAATTTTGAATTTTTACTTAAATTTTAAAATTAATTTTTGGTCATTGAATTTGGTACTATTTATTCTTTTTAAAGCTATCTAGATTTTTTAAATCATTTTATTGATTAGAACAAATTATTCTTTGTTTATCAATAATATCAATAAACGATTGCATATTATCTACAAAATCTCTTTCGTCTATACCCTCAATATGTGGAATATTTTTCAATCATTTGAACTCTATAATTTGATAAGTTTTTCATTTTTTTTCTATTATCTTTAATAACTAATTTATATCTATACTATTATATATAGAGTGTTTCAAAAGTCATTTCATTAATATTTTTAGTTTCTAGCATTTTTTTCACTCTATTCATTGTGTGTGCCTCTTTATTTTCTGGCATTTTTTTCTCTGTCACGTTACGTGCCTTGTTATTTCATTCTTCAAATTTTTTATTGTTCGTTTGATTTTATTGTTCATTTTTTTATTTTATTTTTTATTTATTTTAGGAATGTTAAATGATGGAAGGGATTTTTTGAATTTTAATGCCATAATTTTCTTTTAAGCAATAAATAGAGTATATCATTTAACTTTTATTGCTATTAAATTTTTGAACTTTTATATTTTTTTGGTTTATTACTTAGTTTAAGTTATCAATTCATTTATTTAATTTTTTTATTTTTAATTTCTCTTTTTATTCATTTAATTTTATAATTTTACGAGATGAGATATATGTTAGTCGCTCTTAATATTTTTCAATTTTATTAGTTATATTTTTCTCTTTATTTATTGATACATTTTTTCATTTGATTTTTATTTTATTTAATTTGTTATTCTTTTAGTATGCATTTACTCATTCTTTGAATCAAGTTGTTATTTATTTGTTAAGTTTTTCAATTTAGTTTTAAATTTTTTTTTCATCTAAGTTTATAATTTTATAAGATAAGATCTGTTATTTGGTTTTAATTTATTTTTTTAATATTCATAATTTTAAAAGTATGTCATTTAGTTTTTACTTTTTATTCATATATACGTAATTGTGTATGTCTGAGTATGTATAATTCAAACTTCTTTTCAAAAATTTTATATATCACTCCATCAATATATATTCTTGGATCTTTTTTTTATCTATTTTTAAAAAAAAATCATAAGATGATTATTTCAATAAAAAATACACCCATTAAGTTTTTAAATTTATAGCATTGATCATTATTTAATCCATCAAAACATGTATCCAATTTTATTTTTTAGTTTTAAATTTTGATTGTTTGATTCGTTAACAACTTTTTTTGTTATTCACTTTTTTCTGCTACTTTTGAAATATATGAAGATCCAATTATATTTATACAAAAATTTGAGAAGGAACATAATAATTTGTTTTTTTTCTATATTTTGTTTGACATTCTAATTTCATCCTCATCTCCTATTACTAATTCCTATTTTAAGAGCAATTTTGAGTTTATAATTACTTTATCAATTTACTATAATTTTAACTTTGTATTACAAATGTCGAACTCTTTTCTTCATTTAATTATTCAATAATTAACTTATGAGTCGAATTAAGAGGTTTCTATTAACTTATATACTGATATTGATTTCAACTTTATAATTATTTTATATATTTAGTTTGATTTTTAACTTTTTTCTTTTATCTTCACTATCATAGTTTTATCTTCGCTTAATTAATTTTTAATCAAAAATTAAAATTAAATAAGGCTTTTTTAAATACTTGCTAGGAAATATATCATTTAATTCTTTATGTTTTAAATTTTAACTTAATATATGTCATCATCTTTTAAGTTTAAAGTAATTTCAAAGTATTATAATTTTTAGTTTTTTTCAAACAACTTTTGAACCATCAATCTTGTGTCCTATATCTTCCTTTTATATATATATATATATATATATATTTGTTTATTAAAGTAATTATTTTTGATTGCATAATATTTTTTTTCTTTTTAATAAAGCATATAATCATATTCATAAACTTTTGTGTTTTGGAAGTTTCAAATTTTTTTAATTACTCACTGAATAATCTTGAAATTTATTTTTCATGACATCATACATATGACATGTTTTTATATGTTTCAAGCTTTTAAATACTAAATTTTAAAGTTTTAAATTTAATTTTAGTTCACCATTTTAAAAAATAATATTTAATTTTGCTAATTATTTGAACATTTTAAAGATATTTTTATTTCTATATTATTATTTTTAATTATATTTATAATTCAATAATTACATTAATGTATTAATTTTAAAAATTCGTGCATAGCACGAGAATAATGCTACCACTTAATATAAGAAACACATGTACTGAATTCTTAGCCATGGTTTTCACTTGTATGCACCTATTTATTAATTCAGAAATTAATAAAAGAAAAAAAGAAAAGAAAAGAGGTAATAATAATAACCATCATGATCATCAACTGCAATTGGCCAACTTCGCTTGTCCTGTCTTGGGGGCCAAATATGGCGGACTATGGGGAGGGGTTGAAGCCCAATCTAAGTATGGACAAAAACTATCTTGGGCGAATTGGGTTAAAAAAGGTTGTGAGGCCGACATGGATTTGATGTCTTCTCCAAGACCTGGCTAGTTCTGCGTTGCCATGGATTGTGTTTGTATATGCCAGAAACTTCTATCTAATCTTTTTTTATTTTTCTGACTAATAACATCATGATTTCGATATTCTTAAGTATAATCAATAGTTATAAATAACCACAAACACCACGCAACAATTAAATTCATAAGACCCCCGGATTTAACCAACACAAATAAAATGTATAATACTACTCAATAGAAGGCGCCCGTCAATAATATAACGCGCAGTTGACATCTCCTTGCTTTCAAGTTCAGTCATATAGTATTAATGCTAAATCAATCTTCTATAATTGCATCCTCAGGAAATTAGTTATGTTTTAATTGACTGTAGTTGACGTTGTAATGTTTTAATATAAATAAAATAATTAAGGAATGACGTTTGTCTTTTAAAGTAAAAGATAAAGATAAAGATGAAGATGAAAAACCAGGAGAGATGATGTTAGTGGCCGGGTTAATTTTATTAATTTCTTTATTTTTTAACATTAGCTCGACAAAATGTTTGGTTTAGTAGAATTTTGAAGAAATTGGTCCAAATTAATGATTTGAAGCCAAGTATTTGACCACACCACAATGCAGCCACTTTGGTTTGGTAAGAGTTGATAAAGAGATCACAACATTAATCTTATCCTGAATTTTGCACACCAAAAAGAGGTTAAATTAATCAACTTTTTTGACACTTGTTTTTCTTTTTTTTCTTTGTTTGTTTTGCCCTTTCCTGACCCCAGCGGAAGAAAATATATGAACAGCACTTTGCTTTTGGATCACGCGACTGACTAATTATATGGAAGGAATCACAATGTATCTGATGATCAATGCGTGCATGCTTGCATGCCATCTTCTCACGTTGATTTGCCAAGAAATAATATTTCAACACACATCAATGTGATTAATTTGCGGGTGCGCGCGCGCAATTGTGTGTTAAAATCTCGGTACTTTTTCTTATTGCTCCACTTTAACAAATGTAAACTTAGAATTTGCGAACAATTTTTCATCTTTCTATGTATTGAGTTGAGTCCTCAATTAAAATGAAGCTTCTATTATTATTATTATTGTGTGAGTTGTAGTCATTTTTGTTTGAATGTACATCAATGAAATGCGTCAAATATATATAAAAGGATTCACATACTATGTACACAAATATTTAATTTAAATTTGAGTTCAACCCAATCACAGGATATAAGCAAACTATATATAATATAGAACTTCCTTGCAGGTCCTTAATAGTTTTCAAATTAAATTTCATGAGCCAAACATTGTTGGAAATCAATGCGCAGCAGGATATACCAACATGCAAATAAATATGCAAATCAGATTATCAGGAATTAGAATAGATAATCACAATTGAGTCAGTACGTGCGTTTTTATCAACATGAGATTCAAATCAAGCATGCGATATAAGATTTAACAGGCGTCGTCAAAATTAAACATACAGCATGCGTGTTCAAATATATATATATATATATATCAAATTCAAGGTAAATCAGAATTTTAGCAATTATTTAATTAGATATAAGTCCAGAAAAAGCCAAAATTCATACATTAACCGAGGCAACAAAACAATAAAATATGCTGTCAGTTTTATCTAATGTAAATACCAAAATTTAAAAATAAACTTATCTCAGAATTCTGTATCATAACAGAATCAATCGGACAACCAAATCACAGAGAAATTCTGTTTGCCTTGAAGAAATGAGTGCCCTGACTCACCAGTGTAACGGGTACAACGCAGCTCCTTCCAGGATGAGATGGTCCAGAACGATTAGATGCACTCCATCTCGTTCACTTTGAACAGTACTTAGTCGCCAAATAAGAATAAGATGGGTGTATATATCTAAATTCGGAACAAGGAGTATTGTTTGAGAGAAGAAGGGAAGGATTCTTGAGAGAGAGTAAGAAAGTGGGCAAAAGTCGGATGGTTGGGCGTGTTGAGAGACAAATGCTATGTATTTGAAGAGTGCCAGAGGCAGTCTATTTATAGGTGGGATTAGGGTTAAAGTCCGCTAGTTAATGGCCTCTAACACGTCACCCAACCAATAATATTCTGCCACGTCAGCCACATACGTTGAACAGTTTTATGCCACGTGTCCCACACACGTCACATGCCCATCAGTATGACGCCACGTGTCCCACGTCCTCTTGATAAATCCCACTTGATCATTATTAATTTGGCCAAATCTCATCTTAATTTTCAAAATTTTGATTTAGTCTGATCGAATTAGACTAATCTAACGACTCCGGAGGTGATTGCGGAGAAAGAACGTGCATTGGGGGAGCGGGCGGGGTGGTGTTTGGACGGTTGCAGTTTGGTAATGGGGAGAAGAAAGAAGATTTTTTTAAAATTTAGTTATTTATTTAATCAAATTATTTTAAATTAATATTTTATATTTCTACATAGTATTAGTATTGATAAAAAATAATTATCTTTTTAACTTATTGTATTTATTTAAAATTGTTAAAGCATATTAAAATAATTAAAATTATTAAACTTCTTATTTAAAATTAAGTTATAATGTTAGGATGAGAGTTTTAGATTTTATATTTATTCTTCAATTTTTAATTTTGGTTAACAAACAAAGATAATTATATTTAACTATATTATTTCTAAATAGTATTTATTATTTTAATACTATAAAATATATAATTTAAAATTATGAAGTTATGTTATCTAATATAATAATTTTATTTTTGAAAAATATCTTTTAATTATTATTTTTAAATATTTACCAAGCATTTAATCTACTAAAAATGCGAATCAACAACTTGTTATACAATTGACAATGACTTGTTGTAAACAGACATATATCATTTAATTTAATGATACATCATATAAGGCAAGTACAAGCATACCTTACAGTGGACATGCCCTACCTAGTAATCAAGAACCAATGTTTCACAAAATATACATTAGCACAAAGAAAATCACTAACGTGGCCTAATCAACTAATTTTGGTCTTTTAAAAGGTTTTTACATTTGCCTAGTGACTTGTAGCCTGAGTAGCATCAGTTTTCCCTTATTATGCAGAAAGTATTGTATTCGACCTCAAGTGGTCATGTTGCATGCACTGTTGGTAGTTTATGTGGAAGTCTTATGTTTGACTCCATATTGTATTGTTGTATGTATTTTATGTGTATTGTTGGTAGTTTATACTTTGATTGCTTGATTTGAGAATTAAAAAAAATATTGATTTGTTGATAGGATGATAAAATTCCTCATTTGTAATACTCTCTCTTTAAAAAAAACAAAAAAGGTTTTTACATTTAAATACATCATCTTTTTTTTTTATTTAATATAATTGATTTGGTTGTCTAAGCCTGTAAATGGGCAGGGTATTGCTTTACCCAAGCTCATACCCTAATGTACCCAAATAGTTAGACCCTATATTTACACTACCCTATCAACTCATAGATTCAATTAAACCTATACCCTAAAATACTCAAATAATAGAACCGAAACTAGACCATACTCTATCAAATTCAAGACCCATTGGGTCTCTTTGGTTGGGTCTAGTTTATTAGACCAAAATTTTCAATTATGTTTTGATCTAACTAATTTTTTTATCTTTCTCAAATTTTCTTATTGTCATCCAAAAATACTAAAACTACCTAATATTTGAATGCTAGAGTAATTTATTAATATTGGCTAATTTTTTTGACATATTTTAAAAAATTAACTTGATTTTTTTAAATCAAAAAAGAATATACAATTAATTTTAGTCATTTAATTTTTAATTTAGTTAATTTATATATTTAATTTTTGGTATATTAAACAAATAAGAACCACCAAGAGTATTTATCACTTTTCTCTCTCTTCCTCATATTATGTTTTTTCCTCCCTATTTTTCCTCTAAGATATTATTTTTTTCTTTCTTTAATTTTATTCTTTTCATTTTTTTGAAATATTATTATTTCATATAATATATTCAATCAAATATATGTAAATAGTAGAAAAAGTTTATGCTATTACATTTAGTGAATATTTTTAAATATAAGTAAAAAAGGATAAGGCCTTATTTTATTTGGATTATTTTATTAATGTGTTTGCCACAAAATGTAATTTAATACATTGATTGAATAATTTAATGTATCTATTATTAACTTAATTTTTTAAATCTATTAAAAATTAATTATTGGGTACATTAATATGTGTTTGTAAACAAATCTTGATTTAATGTATATATTTTGTATGACTTAAATGAATTCAGCCAGTCAATGACGATAAATGCCCATTTGTAGGCCTTTTGTAGCAGAATAATTGAATAAATTACTAACACTTTACTTATATAACAAAGTATACATTTATTAAAATTCGATCACTGAATTGTTTTAATTAATAAATACTATATTAATATAATAATTTCTAATTAATTGCTACAAAATTGGGTTATTCAATACAAATATAGCATACTAGATAATTTTATTACACTAAATAATCAAAATAATTTTAATTTTTTTATTATATATATATATATATTAAAAATTGAAGTATACACTTTGGGCATGTTTAAATATATAAATAGGATTGATAAAATTATAATGATATGATGGGATTAAACTGTTGAAGATAATTTAATACTATGGTTAGTGACTAGGATTACACATTTTGGATATGTATTTATTTTATCATTCCCTTGTATAGATACAAGATTAAATAATTGGGCCATGCAATATTGTCAAATTTTATGAGTTTCATAGGTATAATTGTCAAATAATTAGCTATTTTTTTATCAACATGACAAAGGATTACATAATTTAGACCAAATTGTGGGGATTATTTATCAATTGATTTGTGGATTATAGGCTAGGCCCTTTATCTATCAAGGGCTTATTTATTCAAAACCAAACATTTGATGGGGTTTGATAATATAATCTATCAAGCCCAACCCATACATCCAAATGTACTATTCAGGTATGCTATCATTATTAGTATAAATTGAATTTTGATATAAGTAATTTGGGTTAACTAGTTATACTTGAGTGTTTGAAAAATGAGTAATTTTGAGGCATAGTATGTGTGGATAAGTTTTGCATATAAACATAATTACGCTTCTTCAATTATTTTTAATATATTTTTGAGTTTAGGTGTGACAAAAATGATAATTAAATAAATTTTTATGAGTAAAAAATATTAAAGTTGGGAAGGAGGGAGTTTGGAACATGGGTATTTAATATTAAGTATTTTTTAGGTATTTTATGGGTACAGACCCTACCCTTACTCTGTAATGTTGAATCAATTTTACCTCTCACAAAATTTTTTCTCTTGTCTCTATTGACAGGCATATACCTCTTATCCTTGTGATAAGTTTTCTCATCTCTTTGTTTCAATTTCTTTGACATCCAATTGTTTCATCATTATTCAGCAAAGGTGCTAACATGGAGCGACTCATGGAACAGTACTCACAGGTTACACTGAAAGAGAAGAAAGATGGGGGTGTGATTCTAGAGGATCATGAAGAGGAAAGCAACACCCAGCCCCAATATTGCCTTGTTGGCCATCTGCTCACAAGCAAGCATATAAATTTTCTTGCGTTCAAAAATGCCATTGCTTCAGTATGGCAACCAGTTAAAAGAGTTTGCATAAAGGAATTGAATGCGTCTATGTATCTCTTTCAGTTTTTTCATGTGCTAGACCTGCAAAAAATTTTGACAAGAGGACCGTGGACATTTGACCAATATCTTCTAATCCTAAAACAGATTTTACTAGGGGAGCAGCCGCAAAATGTTCAACTTACTCACGTTAGATTTTAGGTGCAAGTATATAATTTACCAGATAGATTTAACTTCGAGTGGGTGTGTAGAAGTATCGGTGATTATGTTGGGTCATATATAGAATTAGACCTTAACAACTTTAATGGCATCTAGAGACTTTTCATGAGGATTCAAGTATCTATAGACGTTAGAATCCCATTAAAAAGACAAATGAAGATGAAGACACAGGGGGTGATTGGTTTTGGATTCAATTCAAATATGAGCGGTTGCCCACTTTTTCCTTCTTCTGTGGAATGTTGGGACACTCTAAAAAGTTTTATTTGAAGTTATACGATTGTGAGAGAAAGCCATCAGAATTTGCTTATCGTACTTGGATGAGAGCCCCAAGTCAAAGACAACAAATAGGGATAGGTGAGCGATGGCTCCAATACACCATGCCGAAAGAAGGAATTGATGGACAAACAGAAAATATGGAAATAAGAGATATGAATGGAATGAATCTCGATCCAATAAAAAATCAGGAAGCAAGTAAAAATTGTAGGATAATGGCAATCTCTGGGCCAAAAAAAGGAAATGGGCACCAATTTGAAAAAGGAAAAGATAAGCAGGTTATGGCGGGATCAAATAGTGAGAAGGGTATAATTATCAATAACTCAAAATATTGGTGTACATAAGAGAATATGGATAGAGAAATTAATCTTGAGGCTTTGGATAAAAGCCCAATTTTGGATGAGGTCTTTGACCTAAAAATTTGGTTAGTGTAGGCTCTAGATCCCAGGCTCGTCAATCAAAATGAGTATCATAAGCTGGAATTGTCGTGGGCTTGGGAACCCACAAATATATTAAATGTTGAAAGACTTAATCAAGTCCGAGCAGCCCACCTTTATTTTCCTTATGGAAACAATGTTAGCTAGTGAGCAAATGGAGAAGATTAGAGTGGAAATATCATATGAAGGATGCTTTGCAGTAGATAGTATAAAAAATAGTGGCAGGATTGCAATACTTTGGTGCAAAGGGGACATGGCTAGCTTAATGAGCTATTCTTGCAATTTCATAGACGTCGAAATAAACATCGAAGGTATAAACAAATGGAGGCTTATAGGATTTTATAGATACCCAAAGAGGTCTAGATGCAAAGAATCCTAGGAATTGTTATGTAGTCTTAAAGATAAATCCAACCTTCCTTGGTGCTGTATTAGGGACTTTAACGATCTTTTATCTCCTAGTGAAAAAAATGGTAGATGTCTCCAACCTTTGTGGCGTTTTTTGGGATTTAGATATGCAATTAACTATTGTGGGCTCAAGAATTTGGGATTAATTGGTCATCCATATACTTGGGAGCGAGGAAGAGGCATAATTAATTTTGTTGAAGAAAAACTTGACAGAGCCTTGGCAAATTTTGATTGGAATAGATTATTTAAAGAAGCCAAAGTCCTTAATCTTCAAGCAATAAGGTCAAACCACCTTCCTATTTTTCTTCAATCGAAGCCATAGGTATATAAAGAAAAGATTTGATGATTCCGCTTTGAAAATGCTTGGTTGCGAGAAGACCAGTGTAAATCTATCATATCCAAAAACTGGGCAACAAGATAAGGTTATCTAGTTCAAGATAGACTAGCAAAATGTGGAAGAGATTTATTAACTTGGGGGAATCAATTGATACAAGGTTTTAAAGAAAGATTAGAAGATAGTTGCACTAAGATGAATAGATACCGAGCAGGTCGAGATGAGAATTCATTACAGGAATATGCTAAAGCTCAAAGGCAATATCTTATCATTCTTCAACAGTAAGAGGATTTTTGGAGATAGTGAGGTAAACAATTCTAGTTGGAGGAAAGCGACTCTAATTCTCATTTTTTTTCATACAAAAGCTTCAACTCGTCAAAAAAATAGTTCCTTTCTCCAGTTTAGAGATAAAGTTGGTAATTGGAGAACATGAAAAAATGGGCTTGACAATGTCATTGCAAATTATTTCACCAAGTTATACTCGTCTATGGGGTGTGAGAGTAAATTAGTGTTGAAAATATTAGGAACAAGGTTTCGGTATATCAAAATGAAGGCCTTACCTGAGACTTTAATCCAATTGAGATTAAGGAAGCTATATTCAATATGCATCCTAATAAATCCCTTGGATCAAATGGCATGAACCCCGCACATTTTCAATATTTCTAGAATGTGGTTGGGGAGGATATCACTATGGCTAGCTTGGATTTTTAAGCAATGAGTATCTCTTAGAAGGCCTAAATGATACTAACATATGCCTGATTCCAAAGAAGAAATGTCTCGAAGCAATGACAAACCTTAGACCAATTGCTTTATGTAATGTTCTATACAAGATTATATTGAAAGTGTTGACAAATAGATTGAAGAAGGTCTTCCCATCGATTATTTCAAATTCTCAAAATACTTTTGTGCCCGAAAGGTCCATTACGGATAATATAATGATAGCATTTGAAGTAATGCACTTCTTAAAGAGAAAATCAAAAGGAAAGAAAAGAGTGGCAGCTCTTAAAATTGACATGAGTAAAGCATACGATAGAATCGAGTGGGACTTTCTTGAAGGAATAATGGAAAAGATAGGGTTTAATCACAAGTTCATTAATCTAGTTATGATGTGTATGAGGTCTGTGAAGTATAAAGTTGTTCACTAAGGGCGAATCATTGGTCTATTGATTCCGAAAAGAGGATTGAGACAAAGAGACCCTCTATCCCCATACCTTTTTATTCTATGTGTGGAAGGGTTATCAACAACTCTTAGGAAAATGGAGAGTCAAGGGAAAATTCATGGATGTAAAATAGCAAAGAGAGCCTTTTCGATCACTCACTTCTTATTTGCAGATGATAGTTTGCTATTTTATTTAGCAATGATAGAGGAATGCAGAGCTATTAAGGAATTCCTTAAAGAGTATGAAAATGCACCTGAGTAGGTCATAAACTTTCAAAAATCAGCTGTATTCTTTAGCCCCAACATGAAGGCAGAGGATAGAAATAGCATATGTGATTTCCTTAATGTTCAGCTACTAAATGATCATGGCTAGTATTTGGGACTTCCCTCACTAATAGGGAGAAAGACAAAGGATATCTTTAAGTTTGTTAAAGAGAAATTTTGGCAAAGGATACAGGGGTGGAATAAGAAGCTCTTGTCTAAAGCCGATAAGGAAATTATGATCAAGATAGTTGCACAATCAATTCCAAATTATGTGATGAGTGTTTTCATACTGCCAATTGATTAATTTGAAGATATTGAGAGGATGATGAATGCTTTCTATTGGAAATCAAATCACAATAATTCTGGAGGTATTCGATGGATGAAGTAGGATAGATCATGTTGATAAGAATAATGGAGGCTTGGCTTTTCGAAAGCTCAGAGAGTTTAATCTCGCATTGTTGGGGAAATATTCTTGGAGACTAATCTCACATCCTGATACACTTGCAGCAAAGATATTTAAGGCTAGTTACTATGACGGAGGATTTTTGTTTAACTATAAGTTAAGTTCGAGTCCGAGTTTTATATGGAGAAGTATTCTAGCAGCCCAACCCTTGATGAAAGAAAGAAGTAGCTTAAAGGTTGGTAATGGAGAAAACGTTGTTATAGGAGAGGATTCGTGGTTAAATGATGTTCAGAATCCATATGTTACATCAGCATTGAGCTTGGAAATGCATCATAGCAAGGTAAGATCCTTGATAAATTTAGATGATAGAAACTGGAATATTGATCTTGTAAAGGCTATATTCAACGAAAGAGATGTAAGCAAGATCATCAATATTCCTCTAAGCAGGTGGAGAAATAAGCATAGTTGGATATGGAGGCTAAAGAGCAACGAAATCTACACAGTTTGAAGTGCTTGTAGAAAACTAATTCAAAACAATAATGGCCAAAATGAAAACCCTTATAAGGTAGTTTGAAAATGGGTTTGGAGACTGAAAGTTCCCCTAAAGGTTAAAAATATGGTCTGGAGAGCTTGTACAAATTGCCTTCCAACTAGGGAAAGATTATTATCTAAACAGGTGAAAGTGAGCTCATTGTGCCCAATGTGCCAATCTCAACCAAAAACAACATGCAATGTATTTCTATGGTGTCCAATAGTTGCTACATGTTGGAATTTGGTTGCAGCTAGTATGCCTCATGTCAATTTAAATGGTCTGATTGAATGGTTGCAGATGATGATTCTAAAGGTTGACACAGCAGAAAGAAATAGAGCCCTAATGATGTTATGGAACATATGGAATAATAGAAACCAGGTTGTTTAGAGCAATAGAGAAAAGCCACCAAAGGATATTGTCTTCTGGGCGAATTCCTTTCTTCAAAAATGGATAGCAGCTCAACAAGCTTGAGGAAAAGCATTCTAGAGTTGAAGTGTTCCGGTGTTGAACAAGTAGACTCGACCTTCAAGTGGTTGGTTTAAATGTAAAGTGGATGCAGTTATTTTTCCAAGGATTTCAAATTTGGAGTTGGCTAGGTAGTGAGAAATGAACAAGGTACCTTTCAGATGGCAAAAGCTAGCCCTCATCATGGTGAAGTTTCTCCTTTGATGGCAGAAGTCTTAAGTTTCCAAGAAGGCCTTAGTTGGGTTAAAAAAGATTTTCCTTATCCAGTTTTGTTTGAGTTAGATTCGCTAATTGTGGTTAATGCCATGTTAAATAATTCTATTGATGTTAAAATTCTTTTTTAGGGTAAAAAAAAAGGACCCTACCCTTACCTATTCCATTTTTCTTAGTGGGTTTGGGTAGGGTTCAGATCTTATACCTATTTATTGGGTATAGAAATAAGTATTATACTACTGTTATAAACTTGAAATGGGCAATAACCTGCCCATTAACAAGCATATGGTTGTCGATTGGATCCACACTCAATTAGAATCATCATGCAAATTAGGTCTTGTGTAACATCTACTATTGTCCAACGTTAAATAGGCTTTTTCTCTCCCTGTATTTCACAATTTGTTATTTGATATACTATTAATGTATCAAGAACTCATTTATTTTAGATAATGTGATTGATATATAAATTGTGAGAGAACCGGTAATTGTAATTTAAACGTCAAATTCAAAACTCACCTTATATTTTATTTAATTTAACTTAAAATTCAACTAAAAACAGACTCACAAAACGAGTACCAAAAGGCCCCTTCGACACACCAAATAAATACAAAATTGAACTTGATTTGAGCCAAGCGAAGTTAGAAAACATGCCCAAGAAAATATTAGGACTGAGCCGGCAGATGCCCATATATTTAATTTCAAATTAAAAACAATTGGGTCCACATATATGCATGCACACACATACATACACGCGCGCGCGCGCGCAGAAGAACTGTTTAATTCTTTTCTCCCACTTTTAAAGACAAAAATGGAAAGCCAATCAGTTTTCATATTATGACAATGATCCTCACTAGAAACTTAAGGTGTTTGAAATTTATATATTTCATTAATGTTTGAAGGTTGCGGGTCAACAAGCCAAAGGCCCCGGCACTCTTTGACATGATTGAGTTGTGCGGAAGAGAATGGTGAGACCCATTGATTCATCGGTTCTGAAATTACAAGATAAGGATATCACCAGATTCTAGCAGTATTATTAATTATAATTATATACATATATATATACACACACACACACACTAGTAATAAAATGATGACGGACCCACCAACATCATTCTGTTGATCTGTTTTGTGGGGTCAAGATATTCACATTAATCTAATGTTCTGGGCCTATCCAAACTGAGGCTGCCAAGGCATCTCCCCCATTTCATTATATATAAAAAATTACAAAAATTAAGGGAATGTTTGGTTATATTTTTTATGTGATTATTTTAGGTATTTATTATGTATTTTGAGAGAATGAATTATTGAAAAATGTGAAAATTATTTTTTGGTATGTTTGTTTATATTTTGGGGGAGACATTTTTTATTATAACAGTCAAATTAATATTTTTTTTGTTGAATTTTTAAAGTAAAAATAGAATTGAGTACTTTTTTAATATTAAAATAATAAATATATATATAATATATGTATGTATATATTAAAAAATATATATTTTAAAAAAAATAAAAATATATTTAATTATATTTCTTCAAAATAATATTATTTAGAGGAAACATAATCAAATATTCCCCAAATACAACAACCGCAGCATTTGAAATTTATAAGTCAAAAGATTACATCGACCAAAGTTTAATTATACTTATGTATGAAATAAATCATGTGTGTGTATGTGTGTCCCTATTGCGTGTATTTGTGGGCAACTTATTGCATGCTACTCATACACCCCACGTCATATATGCACTGTCGCCCATTTACACAATAGCTTCTAATTTTCATATACAGTACTATATATTCTACTATTTCCCCATAAAGGTAAGACCAATCTAAACGTTATCCTCCGAATTAACAGGAATAGTAGTACATATTAATAATTTTGACACATTCATATCTCATTCACGTGCGCATTAAAATTTTTATTGTACAAAAACTCATGTACATTTTACAAAATATTATAATTTTTAATAATTTTAATAGGTTGAATTTTTAGAATAAATCAAAAGAAAAAGTTAAGAGAGAGTAAATAATTGGAAAAAAAATAAATAATTTGAGAGGAAAAAAAGTTAGGAAGAGAAAGAAGTTAAAAAAAACAAAAAACAAGAGCCCTTTGTCATTATTTTTTAAAATGAGGCCGTTATTTTAATGTCATGGACAAATGGCTATCCCAAGGGAAGGATTATAGGGACAGTTCTCGTGTCAATTAAAATTAAATGAAGCATTTGCTCCCCACTACAAGTACTGTACGTAAAACATGCAAACGATTACCACCACTGCCCCCACGACGACTATTACAACAACAACTACTACTACTACTACTACTACTATTATTATTATTATTATTATTATTATTATTATTTAGTGAAAATATATAGTACTATTTTTAAGATTAATATTGCTGTTTTGAGATTTAAAATTCAAGTTATGATAAGTACATGAAAAGTATAGTCAGTGCCCCCATCTCCTCTCTTCTTATAGCTAGTAATACATACATGTTTCTCTGTCGTTGATGGTAGAGGACAAATCTATACTATCATACATAACACAATGGTATGGGATTTAAAATTCTGCAATTTCGACCAAATTCTAGAATTTTGAGTTTTTTAGTTGTAACAATTCTGAAATTCAATATTTTTGAAAAATAAGGAGTTAGAAATCAAGATATTGGTTGATCGGATTTTAGGGCATGAAAAATAAATAAAAAGGAATTAATTGCAAGAAAGTGAAAAGTTTTGGGGTCGAACTGCAATTTGAAGAAACCTAATTGACCAATATTTAGAAATTTTGTGGGACAAATTGGAGTTTTTTTAGGTCAACCAGGTGAAATTGAGGCATCCATAAGCATAAGGACTTAAATTGGAGACACTAAAAATCTGTTTGACTTAATTAAAGGCCGACCACAACTTTTATGGTCAATCTACAATAGAGAAAGTTATTTCTATAAATATTAGAATTTTCAATCTAGCCCCCATTTCCCCTTTATTTCCCATTGAAAACCACCATCCTTTTTTCTCCGGTGATTATCACTGGCAACAACCCAGAATGAGAAACAAAACTAACCAACATCTTTCTCTCAACTTCAGGATCACGGAAACACCACATGCAAGCGGAGACGACCAGTAGGCCATCATGAAAATCTTAACTGAAAACAGGCAACGGTGAAGCTTGATAGGAGTGACATTTCGACAATGTTTTGACACAGCCAATGAGTGGGCTTTGTAGACCTCAGCTCTAGGAACACAGTCGTGGTTTCAATTTGCCAAAGGGACCTTCGATAGCGACGGATTCAAGCTTGAACTAGCGTGGCAACATGAGGTGGTATAGTAGCTTTGAAGCGAAAATTGGACGGCAATTTGACAATGTTTAGTGGAATTGATTGGGGGGTTCACTTAGTCTAATTGAGATACATCTCTTGGGGGTGGTAGTAAACTTTTTCAATGGACAGCAGCAGATGGCGCAGCGGCAGTGCAAACATAGTTTTCTCACCTCGTTGCAAGGAGTGCATGCATGTAATATGATCGTCGAGATTTTTCTTCAATAGTAAGATTTGGGTAATTGATCGGAAGAAAGACACATGTATTTGCATGTACATGTATACGTGTTCCAATCTTCATAATACCTTGTATAATTGAAGAAAATGCGTAAATCAACCAAAAAACACAACCATGCATGAGAAATGAAGCATTCATGCACGTTACATGAACCTAGCAAACCCAAAGTTGTATTATTTTATGTGAACCACCTTGTATTAGTTAGCTAATTAGGTGATGAAAACCCTAATTTCATGCAACCATGATCTAAACAACAACTTGGATCATTAACGATAATTAGGTTACTAAAATTGATATCGTGTTACACATAAGGTCAGCTTTGTAATTTAGGGATCAAACTATATTATCTTTTATCAACTAAATGAGCTCCAAAAATGTTTTCATAGTAACGGCCAGATTTGCATATTATGTAATGATAATACTGAACTAAAACCCTAAATTATCGAACTAGTCTAGTAACTATTGAATTTAGATTTTTAATCATATAATTGTGAGCATAGGCCTGAATGAGGTTTTAATAGTGAACCTACTCTTTGGTTAGGTGACGAGGAGTTAGACCTTGCAAATCAGTAGGCATTGATTTGCATTGCTAAGGTAATTAAGGTGAGAATCCATCGACCTGGTATTTGTTTGAGCAAAGCAATTTCAATATGTTCGAACCCTGTGAGGTTCTATCAATTTGATACTTGTCTTACTTATCGTTATTGTTGATTGTGGATTTGTTGAACCCCGTGAGGTTCCCTCGATCTAATAATCATTTGATTGCCCTGAAAGGGGTTTAAGCTATTTTTCATTAAAACTGATTGTCTTTCGCTCAATTGAATAATTTGTGAATCATATCCGTTATTGAATCGTGCACCTTGTATAGGTTGTTTTTCTTAAATCATTTCTTATAATCAATTGATTGCTCCTGTTCTAGTGCCATGAACATTTCATAGTTTTATATGTTATTGTTCTAATTGAATCAGAATCACGTCTCATTGTTTAGCCGTGTTGGTTTCTGTGATTGATTCCTTCTATCATTGTTTGCCATGATGGCTTATTTGAAATTATTTTGTGAAGTTCCTTGCTCTACCATGTTGGCAATTGAGTGATTGATTGAATTGAAAGATATGTGTATAGGAGAATTGTTGGGCCGAGTGCCTTGCCAAGTTGTTGTGCTTGAGCCATTGTAACACCTCAAAATTTTACAATTTATAGAATTTAAATTTTATTATTTATTATTTTTTGAGATTTAATTATCCCTTATATTATTATTAATTTATTTAAAATTTGGGGCCAATTTGTAAATTTTAAAAAACTTAATTGAACAAAAATATAAAACTTAGAGGCTTGCATGAAACCCCTATACAGTCAACTAGGGCTAGGATGATATTTTAATTAACTAGAAGACTCAATCGAACAACTTACTAAATTAAGGACTAAATATCAATTCTTAAAAATTGAATTTTATTTTAAAAAAAATTGCATGAAGTGAAGACGTGTCTTCACCTCACCATTTCCTTCACCACCTCACTATTCATCATCCTTGCCACCTTCATTTCTTCACCATCACCGTACCATCTCTTTTTTCTTTTTCACCGTCTCTGGTAGTAAACACTAGCCCACACTACCAAGCATCCATCTTTCTCTCCCTCCCCAGCTACCAACTCACACACATAAACCTAATTGAAAACCAAATAAAAAATTCCAGCAGGAGTTGCTCAATTGGTGGCAAGGAGGCGTCTGATTGGCTTTCTAGGCATAGGTTCCAGAAGCTTGAGGCATGGGGAATGTAACCGTGGCCTTGAATGGCTGATCGGAGCGATGACAATAACTAAAAAAGGGGTGACAATCACGGCAGTAGAAGTGGTGTTTTAAGGTTGTGGTCCTCGATTGGAGCCCTTCCTAGCATCAAAACTGAAAAATAAGCACACCATTGGATTCAAGAGGAAGAAAGGAGGAGAATGGTGGTGGTCTTGACATTTTTTGGCTGCCAATTGTGGCGGCGAGGAGGCAATTTTCTCTCCTTGACGTGATGATCACAGTTGTGTTCTTGGTTCGTGAATTCGAGGTTTCATCTATCAAATCATGGGTAAAACTTTATTTTATTGATTAGTTGATTCTTGATTTAATCTAAGTAAATCATTAGGCTAACCTATGATGTAAATACTAGTTAATTGAACTAAAATTTTGATTTGGGA
Organism: Jacaranda copaia; assembly: GCA_014898725.1. NCBI lineage: Eukaryota > Viridiplantae > Streptophyta > Magnoliopsida > Lamiales > Bignoniaceae > Jacaranda > Jacaranda copaia. Next base: position 837,220 of record JACGDI010005419.1, on the reverse strand, counting down.
CCAAGAATTGAAACATGCATGGACGAGATATGGATAATTGAACTTGGGGTTATATTATTAGTTGATTAAGTTTAATCAAATGGGAATAATTGGTCAAGAAAATCTTAGATTTATGATTTGGGGTAATTAACATTGATATTGATTTGGGACTCATTAGTATTAAGTTAAGATTTGATATAAGATTATTATGCCAACAGGGAATTTATTGTATCGAGTACTCAAATTGTTTCAAAATCTTAAAATCGGTGTAAATCGATAAATCTAAGTAATTTTAGACTATTAAATAATATTGTTATAATTTTTAAGGAATATTAGAGTTGTACAAGATTCTAATTATAAGGATATTTTAATTAGGTGATGAGGTGTAGACCCAGTGGATTAGTAGACCACAGCTGGTGCTTAATAGTACTAAGATCACAAGAGGTGAGGGTTTACCACTTTGGTATTTGACTTGATTACAACTTATTCATTAATTGTTGAACCCTGTGAAGGTTTCTCCTACTTTGGGTTATTACTTTGCATGAGCTTACTCGTTATTTGTTGAAAACCCTGTCAGGGATTCTACTAATCTGGCATCTCTTGTACTTATCATTTCATTGGTAAACCCTTGTGAAGGTTAGTATTGACTTGATTATCATACTCTGCTAGTTATTACTTCCCCTGTGAGGAATCTATCGATTGGTTCTTGCTTGTATGCTTTATTTTATGAAATCATTGAATCTATTAGGTTCTGCTAACTTGATGTTTGATCAAATTATTGTTATTGTTGTTAATAATCAAACCCTGTGAGGTTCTCATGATTGAAAATTACTTGATAATTTATCGTCCTTTATTGAAAATTTCTGTTTTAAATCAGACCCTGGAAGGTTCTCTAGATTTGAAACTACTTGATATTTTACTGTTTTTAATGAAAAATGATTGTTTTAAAATGATCTTTGTAAAGTTCTCTGAGTTTGCCAATTTTATTTGATATTGAATTTTTATCTAGTGGCAATACATTATACTAACCCATGGGAAGACCTAGGCGGATACTAACCTATGGGAAGACATAGGCGGTTATTAACCCATGAGATGCCATGGGCAGTTATCATCCAAAAGAATGCCACAAGGGGAATTGGGTGCAAGGGTTAGGTCAAGAAGATGACTGTGCAAAACAGACCGGCAGATGCTAGTCTTTCTGGCTAGTACCTACCTATGACCCTAGCTTACAAGTAGCTAGACACAGCAAACTGTGAGTATAGGGATTTGGCATGTAGTCAACCATGCCATAAACAAATTATCACCCGCCAAGCTGAGTGCTTCTGCAAAATGGAATGACAAATAGTTTACCAAAAATTGATTTCATGTTAACTATGTATACATTGTTGATTTCACTGAACTTTTTAGTGTCATCAAGCTATTTATTGAAAATCGTACTTCATAAACCTTTCTTTAAATATTATACTGTTCATTTTCCTCACTGAGTCCTTAAAAACTCACCCTCTTTGTTATTCCTTATTTTCTCAGACAAGATTGAGTGAAAAATATGGATTCCTAGCTCAAGCTGGAGGTAAACATGTTTTGTATTAGATCATGTGGTATACGGGTTTACAAGTTTTCTTAGAATGTTATGTTTTAATTTAGAGATATTTTGGAATGTCAAGTCTAAACTGTTGAGGTATTGAAATATGTTAAGATGGGTTCAATATCGGCAGTATGTACATATTTTGATGAATGATGTAAGATCTTTGACATTATGTACATAGTACTCTTGATGTAGTTACTTAAGTTGATGGCTACTATTATGTTTGATAATTTTTGAAAAAAATTTCTGATAGACCCATTGACTATAATGACTTTTATTGATCTTTTGGGATGATATGAATTATTTTACTTTAAGTTGAATTGTACTTTAGGACTGAATTGAGTGACACCTCAACTTGGGTGCTGTCTTGAGAAGGAGTGCTACAAAGGTGGTATCAAAGCCTAGGTTTAGCAATGATATAGGCAAGTGGGAATTAAGGTGATTATAACAAATTTGTAGGAAGTAGGGGATTATACCTAGACTGAGATGGGAACATTTGGTTAGCTGGTATGAGTTTAGAAATCTATCTGTGGTTAAAAAGGGATTATGAATGAGATTTAAGTGATAATGAACATTTTTATTTAGACCTTTACTACTTTGACTTCTGTTAGGATAAACTTAGTTTAGGTTGTCAAATACCCTATAATTATATCTGAAAGATCAAGATCTTGATGCTAACTTTAGATGTCATTGTATATTTTGACAGGAGTAAGTTAATAAGGAATTAAGGTCAATTTAGAGAAAACTATGGCATCCCATGAAGGGTCTTATATACCTTACCCAACTTGAGTAGGTCGGCAAGGAAGAGGAAGACTGCTCGGTCCACGAGCTATTGCACAGCGTGTCCTAAGGCAGAGAGCATCAATTGAGCAACCAATCCTGCAAGAGAAAGAGAATTCATAGACCCCCCAGGTCAATTAGCCGGGTGTGGGCTAACCAACAGAGCCCATGTTTTCAATGTGGCAACAATTTATGCAGTTTTGCCAGCAGTAGGGATAGGGTCATTGAGCATAGAATATTGAAAAGCCTACAGAAGATTGAGCTTTAGATCGGTTCCTCCAGTTGCAACCCCCAAAATTTCTAAGAGAACCTGATGATAGAAAAGCCGAGATATGGGTTAAGAGCTTGGAAAAGATATTTGGAACTCTACGATATCTAGATGAGTAGAAGATTTGATATGCCATATTCTTATTAGATGGTCCTGCTCATGATTGGTGGCAAATGATAGGTCATAGATGGATTGCAGAGGGAACTCATCGGACTTGGGAAAACTTCACTCAGGAGTTTATGGAAAAGTATGTACCGGAAGTGACCAAGTATGCAAGGGAAAAAAAATTCATGGAATTGAGACAAGAGGCATCCTTAGTCAGTTAGTATGAAGCCACATTTAGCCTATTGATTTGGTATGCACCTCATCTATTGACAGATGAGAGGCGACAGGTTTGTAAGTTTGAAGAAAGATTACAACCAGAACTGAGACGGGCCCTTCTCTTCTGTGATCTTTTGAGTTACAATTATGTAGTGAGTAAAGCACTAGAGGTAGAATCAGATCTACGAGAGATCATGAAGAATGAGGAAAAGGGGTGAAACGAGAGGTTACCGCCTAGTGGGCAGAATAATCCTAGAAAAAAATAGTCAAAGTTATAAATTGGGGGTGCCAACCAGAGAGCTTATCTGACTTGTGGAGCCATAAATCCAGTACCTAAGATGTGTGGAGTTTGTGGGAAACTAAGCCATGATAAATCTAAATGCTGGATAAAGCAAGGTAGATGTGTAGTTTGTGGCAATAATTAGCACCTATTCAAGGATTTCCCAAATCAAAGAAGGCCAGCCCCTATAGAAAAAGAGAAGCAGGTTGTAGGATCTAGTGGAAAGCTGAAGGTTCAAACACAAGCATATGCTCTCACTGGAGTAGATGTGCCCAATCCCTCAATATGGTTGAAGGTATGATTTCCATTTTTGGAACTATTGGAAATGCCTTATATGGTCTCAGAGCTTAAGTTATATTAAGGTATGCCATATTAAAATAAGAAAATGACAAAATACTTAAGTTATATAAAAATTTTCAAATCCAATTATAGAATATAGAAACCATACACATGTAAATTTTAACAAATTAGTCCAACTAAAACCACTTTTAACCCAACTTTAAAATCATCTTCAAGCATGTAATCTCCAACCTAGTAATTTAAAAGAAGAAAAAATTAATTAATTTGCTATTTAAAATAAAATAGAATCGAAGTAAGAGCATTATTAATATTTACCTGCAACTTTTTTCATTAAAATCTTACTACACTTTCTACTTGAACTTCATATGATTCCGCATCACTTCCGACTATAAAAATTAAAACATGGTAAGAAAAAGATTATATTAATAAAATTAAAAAAAAGAGCTAAAAAGTATAAACAAATGTACTTGTCATCCTTAGGAATTGGTCTGATCTAATCATCCACTACTATTAATGCCTCTACCTCATCCAAAAGCAAACAAGCATATGATTCATCAATAACACGACCCCCAATACTAAATATTGCCTCTGATGCCACGGTAGCAACTGAAATTGCTAAAATATCACGTGCCATTTTTGCTAAAATGGGTAGGGCTATTTGTTCTCCACCAGTCTAAGATATTAAATGTCCATGCCTTAGAAAATCTGACTTCATCTAAGTAGCTATCCAACTTTGATTTTTGATTAACTAAAAGTCGTGATTAATACACCATCTATCAAAATCACATAAAGAAGCGCATGTTTCAATAGTTGTGCTACTTGTCAAAGTGGTCTCATTCACTGAAGGAGTCACACTATCTCTATAAGTAATGAATAACTTAACCAAAGTGTCATGAACCTTTGAATGTATGGATGAGCATTTGAACCATAAATTCATTTTAAAAATACTCGACCAAATCCATTTTAAATATGGGATCAAATACAACATCAACAGCTAACACCAAATAACACTCATTCCAATATTTATCAAATTTTTCCTTCATGAAACCAAACATCCTCCTAATAAAATCAAATTTACTATCCTCCCACTTAGTTATTTTCAAACAAATCTCACAAATATCAGGAAAAAATACATAGGATGTTGGTTACTGACAATCGCTAAAATGGCAAGTAGCTTTATAAAATATTTGTAAACAACCATGCATAACTTTAGCCACTTCCCATTCTGACTCAGATGGATTCAATTAATAATGTCTATCTATTCTTTGTAAACAACTAAATGCTTCTTTTAATGGAAATACCGTTGCAAGCAATTCATAAGTTAAGTTCCATCTATTAGGCACATCCATGGCCACTTGCCTCTTTCCCTCTAAATTACACTGATTTAATGCAGTGTTAAAATTTTTGAGTTGCAGCATGAGACTTGTTCAAATATCTTACAATTTCACGAATATTCTCAATTAATCCCTTAATTTGATTCAATCCATCTTGTACAACCAAATTTAATATGTGTGCACGACATCTCATATGTAACAAATCCCCATCAAAAGAAATTAATGAAACACAAACTAGCCAAGCTTTCAATCTTCTAATCATAGCATCATTAGCTATAGCATTATCAACAAGTACTAAAAACAACTTCTTTTCCAAATTCCATCCCAAAATCATTTCTTTCATGAAGTTAAATAAAGCTTCACCATCATGTGGATATGGAATCTTTCTAATGCAAGAATTTTCTTCTATAATTCCCAATTCTCATCAATAAAGTGAGTGGTCAAACAACAATAGGCAACATGCGAGAGATCCGAAGTCTAAATATCTATAGTCAAAGACACTTTACATCTTAATCCATCTAACAATTTACAAAATTTGACTTTTTCATCTTCATATACTTCAATCACATTACTTCTAATGGTGTTTCTACAAGGAAGCTTGAAATTCAAATTTAGACCATTCAAAAAAATTTTAAAATATTCATGCCCACTTATATCGAAGGGATATTTGTATTTAATGCATGCAATTGCAAAATCCCTTTGACTTTTCACTTGATCATATATAAACTCACTCCTAGGATGTCTATAGAAACTTTTCCTAGAATCTAACTTGAATTTTGGGCATGTATTTAGTAGGTGTTTTTTCAAAGGAGTAGTACCATGTGCAGCATTACCAGATAAAAGTTTTCCACAATAATTGCTTTTAGCATGTACAACATCATTTATACTGCTAATCTTTGTAAAATGCTGCCATACAACTGAGTATTTTCTTTTTGTACCTCTAGGTGCAATACTCACTTCTTCATTTTCACCACTATCGAGAGATACATGTTGGCTGGATTGGCTATGTGATGTTGACATTACAAAATCTACAACAAGATAATAAATTAAGTTAATAAGATGTGACTTGATTTTAATATTCGTTATTAATTACATAAAATAAAATTATTTTAACATGTTACAATAGTAGACAGCAAACAACAAACAGTTACAATTAACAATCTTTAACTATCTTCTAAAATAAAACCAAACATGTGTTACATTCTCCAACTTGCGTAAACTATAAATAAAAGGGTTCACAAGAAACAAGGCTCCTCTCCTGAATTACACATGCCCAAAAAAGAAATTTTAGCAAAAGACAGAATCATGCTTGACCTTACAAGTAAATTCATTAAAAAAGATCATATCTTATGAAAACTGTGTAATATATTCAAAATTACCAAACACGTGTGCCATTAGAGCCAAATTACACACAAAAAATTTCTTTGAAATTTTATAGTATTCCAATATTTGAAAATATATTCAACTAATTGAACATTTACCACATGCCTTTGAAATTTAACTGATGAAAATTCCCTCGTTTTTATTTCTATAAAAGATGGTGAAATTTAGGAGAAAAATGGAAATTTGAAGTCAAGGCCGGCTATGGCCAAGGGTCAATGCCCCTTTTTACTAATGAAAAGTGATAAGCATGAATGAAAATTATAGGAAAAACTTTTAACTTTTTGTTACAGTAACTAAGATCCTAGAAGATGAAAATGTTATTACATTTTGTTCAATATTTTGAATGGTAAAAAAGATACTATTAAATATTATGCGTTCCTTGAAATTGAAAATTCAAAAATACAAGAGAAAATAAAATTCTTCAACATCTTGTATTGTTTGATTTCTTGGAAATGAAAGGGATATGAAGCTGAATAATGTTGTACTTGTGCACTATCTTCCTCAAGAACTTAGATTAGACTACCTCAACAAAGCCAGGGAAAAATTTTCTTGCGACAGATGACTCTTAATAATTTTGATTTCAACAAGTCTTGTTCAACAGATGGCTCAAAAGGCCATCCTATTCTAAATTCAACTATTTAGATAAGATGAAAATTTGATAAATTAGTTAAACAATATCAACAAACCAACATCCCAAATGTAAGTATCCACATTCAAGCCATTCCAAAGAATCAAGTAAACAAAAGGCAAAGCCTACCTAACAACTACAAACAGTTCAAAACCTAAAGATGATTGAACATGAGAACACATTAGATTAGATCAAACATCCATATTCACATCCTAACATACTAATATCAAATAAGCAACACATAACATGTCTAAACATACTTAAAACAGCCTAGTAGTAGCACACCTACCCACACAAACATATATAATCGCATAACATTATCAAGGAAAAGAGCAACCCATTTTCCCAAATAAGGAATTTTCACAAATATACCTTTGAGATGTGCAATTGAGGCGGCGATGGTGGATGTGTAGCAGTGGAGATTGGCGCAAGCGGGCTGCAGTCATCAATCGATGGTCTAGGTGTTTTGAGAATCTAATAACTTGCAACAGACGCAGCGCCGACGGATATGCAACGGTGGAGACAGGCGCAGGCAGTAGAGATGGGTGTCAATCAGCGATCTAGTGTTTTGAGAATCTAATAACTCTTATATGTTCTTATTTCTAGATTAAAATATTTAGGATAGATGAGTATTTAATAGGTAGAAATCCTACACATACCCATTTAAAAATTTTTATTGGGCCTGGGTATTATATAGAATTGTTGAGTCTGGGCCTGGGTAATGCATTGTTGTTGTGGCTTTGACCCTACCCATTTACAGCCCTACTCAACGCTAAGGTTTTTTGTGTTTTGTTATAGGGTAACATGGTTTTTTGCAAAGCAAAATGGGGTCTGGGGAGGGAGGGAAGAAGATGGGAGGTGGGGAGTGAGAAGATGGGAGGTGGGTGGAGTGAGAAGACGGTAGACAAAATGTTTGGGGGTGTTAGGCTAGAATCAGGGTAGGTTTGGATATTTTGAAAATATTTTGGGAAAATGCTAAAGAACAGAGTCCTCACATCTTATTTTATATAGGATTTTATAATTAAGCTAATTTTTAAAAAAAATTACCAAGCATTTTGTAATATCTTATAAACTCTTAAAAATTTTATAAAATATTTTAAAGAGTTTATAAACTTACTCGAAGACCTCTAAAGGACATCATGAAAATAATTCATAAAGCCTAACATCATCCTATTTGTTATAATCAACATTAAATCATGCCAAATGCCAAAAAATCACTTGCCAATTAAAAGACCACTGGCCACCTAATGAGGGCTGAGGGCTGAGGGCTGTTTCCAACTTTAAACATGGAGGTCCAATTCTATTATCATTGATCCATCAATTCTTGCTCCATCTGAACCACCTTAGCATCTTATTTAACTATGCCAACAACAATTAATTTCTTGCTACGTATCCATTCCACTACAATTTAAGTGATCAATTATATATTTAATTTACAGATTCTTATATATTTTAAAATAAAATAATAGTAAAAATTTCATAACGTAAAATCTCTCAACTTCGCCCAATACTTCAACAATATTAGCATCTCAAGTTCAACTTGTTCGTCAAATATATTGACTTAGGTAGGTGCGATGATAATTAATTTCTCTTATTGCAAGACCCGAGCCAACATATTGTTCCCTAGTGTTCAAAATTGAATTAAGTAATTCAATAATTGACTTTGAAGTCGGCTGTCAAATGCTCGTTTGTTTTGACTTAATTCTTTAAACATAACTAATTAAATTGAACACTTTATTCCATTTGACAAAATTTCAAATTTGCCTCCAACTTGATTCAATTATTTAAATAATAATAAATTGTATCAAAAAATTATAAGCCAATTGAGCTCGACCCATGTTTGTATGCTTGATTGAAGCTTATGAGTTAAAAAAACTATTTACTAATTATTGAATCAAGTCTTTGAATATAGAAAAAATTAAAATTCAACAAAAATTCAAATCAAATTTGAATAATATCTTCCTTGACTCGACTCTATTAGTGCATATATATACTAGCTTTCATTTATTGATATGTTGAAAATTGGCACTTAAACTTCTTCATTTTAGAATTTATCTCATCTCCCCACTAATATTTGTAATTTTGGCAACAGCATTACCCTCGCAATATTTAATTTCCACACACCCATATATATATATATATATATTATAATATAATAATGATTGGCTGAAGATAATATTATTATTAATATATGTATATATATATATATATATATCATGAACTGATTAGTGGTCACACTTTTTTTTCACTAGCTTGTACAATTATTTGTGGTTAGATCTGTATCGGCTGCCGTTTTTGCTGATGTGCGTACGTACTGATTTATCGATCTTTTCTTAATTAGTTTTCTAGTTGTACTTTTGCTTTTTTCTTTCTCAATACTAACTGTCACGATAGTTTCCTTTGAATTCTTCATAAAGAGTAAATTAGGATAATTAGAATTATAAGCTGTTACACCAATACTAAACTATGATAATTAGATTTAATAGGTGCTATCATTCATATATCTTATATATAATACGTTTGATGATATGGGTTAATTCTAATTTAAAAGTAAATGGTGCGGATGCAACCTCTTTAATTACGGAACTGATTAATGTTTTGCATGAGATCATATATTCTGATAATGAAATTTTTTCCATTGATCAATTAATTGAGCAGAGGTGGGAGATGGAGATGGAGATGGAGAAAGAGAATATTTTTTGCCTAAGCTTGTTTGATTAGTCAAAAATTTGTTTGCTTAACCGCTAACATTGTATTTGAACTATTTATATTGCAAATTAAATGTGCTGTTGAGATAAAGTCAACTATGATCATGATACTATAATGTGTGTGTGTGTGTGTATACCCTAACAAAAGTGATTAAGCAATGCTGAAGGATTTTTTTTTTCATTTTTTCTCTAATAAAATAAAATAGAACGCGCACTTAATATACTGTAAGATGAGTTGTATTGTTTTTCATGTGGAAATAAATTTGATGGTTTACTTAAACATTTAGTGAAAATTAGGTATATTCTCACGTATTTTAAGAATTCATTAAAATTTAACTCCAAACCATATATATATATAAATTTGAGGTTGATCCTATTGGGATAATTGGATTAATTTGCTCCTTCATGTTTCTACTCGAAAATAAAACCAAATATGTTTACTTATTGTCCATGGGCACTGCTGGAAACACGGCAAAATACTTCCAAAATACCCCTCCACAATCCAATTATATATACAAGCAATTTAACATACTTGATATGCATACTAAAATTTTTATAATATAAAAATAAAAAAAATATAATTATTCTTTTATATGTTACTATTTTTTTAATACTTTTAGTGTATTTATCTTAATTTTCAGAATAAATAAAAGAAAAAAATTGAGATGAAATAAAATAATATAAAAAAATAGGAGAGAGAGAGAGAGAGAGAGAGAGAGAGAGAGAGAAAAGAAAACTACTTTGTATTATATTTTAAAGTAGAATTAATTTTGTCAAATTATAAGGTCCTCACACATTATATGTAGTATAGATAGATACTAATATAAAATCACATTTTTCACCATACTAACCAAATAAAAAAAAAACATTGATTACAATATAAAATTTCTCCTCTCAAGATATGCTTGTAAATGGGTAGGGTAATACCCTACTCATATCTCTACGCATACTCATATTTATTAAAATAATGTAATGGATATGAGTAGGGTTTATGCCCATAAATTACCCACGTATCCATACTCATAAATTATCAATTATTTTATATTTAAATTTAATCTATGAACTTAAAAATTATTTATTCCGAAATTAAATTTATATTAATAATAAATTTTTTATATATAAAAATTATAAATATGTGAATGAACAATAACAACTAAATAATTTTCTTCAATAAAAATTAAACAAAATTAACAAATTAATAAAGTTATTAGATTAGGATAGCAATTTTTTTAAAAAAAAAAATGGAATAGCAATAGTAACAGTTAAATATTCTTCATTAACAAAACTAATAGTGGAATAAATATTTTTTTATAAAAATAGTTAATAAAATTAATTTTGCTAATGAATAAATTTTGTCAATAAAATTTTTATTAAAGAATGAAAAATTGAAAATAAAGATTAATTAATTTAAATTAGATAATTAAATTAAATTAAATATAAAAAAAATTATACTTTGTTATCGTATGCCAAATAATATTTTTAGTATATATTTAGAAAATTAGTATATACATTAAAAATATAAATTCAATATACTAGACCCAATGGGTCTTGAGTTGATAGGGTAGGGTAGGGTAGAATTAAGGTCTCATCATTTCGGGTATTTTAGGATAGGGAAGAATATAGAGAATTTTTATTTAGGTATTTTATAATATGGATATGAGAAAGGTAATAATACCCTACCCATTTGTAGGCCTATCCCAAAATAAAATCAAAACATATCATTCTGTCTCGAAACAATATCCAACCACCCTTAAAACAAAAATTAAGCATTCATCACATTTTCAAAATCCACTCCTCAAAATTCATTCTTCCAAAATATTTTCTTCCAAAACACTTGAAACAAAATCGGCTAGTTGCACTCACTTGGAATCTACACTTTTCCATAGGTAGAGACTAAAGCAAAACTTAATTAATTAAATTAATTACGCCCCTAAGTGGGTTTGCTAAATGCGTCAAGCAACAATCATGTTCCCTTCTCTCTGCCAAATCCCACTAATATATATATCTGTGTCAATCGTGATACCATATTTATTATTATATTAATACCTGTACCAATCATCTTGTTCCGCCATATAAATAAAGTTGTTGTTAATGTGTATTCGTTCACAAAAATTCAAAATTACTTTAGCATTATTGTTATTTTTTTGCTCTGCTGAAATACTTGCTGACATTTTTAATTTATTGGTTTATTTGGAAAAAGAAAATCTCCAAAGATTTAAAAAGAAAATTAGAAAGCAAACTAAATAGGTGAATTTTTTTGGTGACATATTTTATGGATTTTTATTTTAATTAAGCTAAATACACCATTTAACCAAAAAAAAAAAACTTGTTTTCTTCTGGAAATTCCCCACCACAACTTCTGTGAGTGATAACGGCAATTGCTTGGCGACCATTAATTCTTTCTGAAGAAGAAATATACTTGTACTTATCATCCGAAATGCAAAAACGAGGTGATAAAAAAATAAAGGTCGTCTCATGAGTAGCCGGCCGGACTTTAAATTTTGGCCCATGAAGTTGACCTCCAATTATTACACTTTTTTCAAATGCTAACTAGTATTTCGTAATTTCCTAGGTTGAGGGGCAGAATTGTGTGATTTCTTTTTATTCCCACATTATATTCTCGCCTGAAAGGGAACGCACTTTAAACTACCTTCACATGCTCTTATTTTCTGCAGCCCTATAGAATAATTATCGCATGCACTCGTTGGGCTCTGAAGCTCTTATAAAACACGTTTTGTGAGAAATGAGATCTGGTAGTTTCTAAGTTGTCAAAATATGATATGACATAATGTTATGAGTACCTTTCATATTGTGAAATTTGAGAAAGGATACAACTATTATTTCTATAAACAAAGTAATTTGATGATATTAAATTCATTACTAAGTGTAAACTACTGTGAAGCTGCAATGAGCCTGATGGTCCGGAACTCCGGTGGATTTAGGTGATATTGGGCCTGAGATCTGCAACAAGAGCAAACGTAAACTAACCGAAGTTGCCCCAGCTAAGGCACTCCGACGCTCAAGTTAGGTTTCCGGTGAGATGGAGAATGTATAGGGAGTATATAGTAAACAGTAAATTTGCAATACCTTGAGCATAGTGATGTTGGCCTAATTTATAATC